>OX596076.1:79669644-79814644 GCA_951394005.1 Protophormia terraenovae | reverse complement strand
TTGTGTCGTTTGTTTAAATTTTTTGGAAAATAGCACACAGTAGGACCAAACGCAAAAAAAGTTGGTAAAACATCTGTATCTCCTTAACTGCTAGTCGGGATCAATTAGGAGTCATAGTTATAGAGTTATGAATTATGAGTACTTTTAACTACTCGATACATACTAAGTACTTTTCTTACGGGTACTCGACAGAGACCTGCGCCGAGCACTTTTCAACGGCGGCGGCGGCTGAAGTAAAATTAGTCGGCGGCGGATCAAAATCGGCTACAGCCAGCTGGAAATGTGTTCCATTTGGGAAAAATTGGTAAAGGATTTCTTTGTTTGCGGTACCCATAATGTAATTTTTGTTGATTTTATTAAAAAAAAACATAATAGATCTTAAAGTAAACCGATACATACATGTAGAAAAACATGTTTCAGTATATAAGCGATGTCCGTCCGTCTGTCTGGTTGTCCATACCAGACAGACGCAATTTTTGGAGATAATTGGATAACTGAATTTTGGCTTTGTATGATGTAGGCACGATCTCTGTTAAAATAAGTTGACAATGGTTATCCATTATAACCATGTATCAAACCAATTTTCTCCAATAATAGGATTTTGATGTTCATATATTTTTTTTTTTTTTGTATTGCATAATTTAGTGCATATAAAACTTTTATGTACATTAAAAACATTATCTAATTTTATAAAATAATTTGTATAAACATTAAAACCAATCTATTAAATTTCTTATCAGTTTCGCATCTCTACAATTCATAGCTCCCATATGTGGCTCATTTCAAAATATTACACTGAAAAAAGTAATTTCAATGAATGAAGTACATTAAATGAAATTCATTAATTTTTTTCCCAGAATTTATTAACTTAACGTACGAATTCATTGCTTCAATGAAAATATTCATTAAAATTCAATGAACAAATTGACGCTATTATGAACATTACATTGAAACCAGTCATTAAATTTATTTCTTAATAAAATAAGTAAATCAGTTAATTGATTTAATGTATTAGTTCATTGAATTCGGTTATTCAATGTACTAATACATTGATTTAATTAAGAAGAAGCATTACACAATGAACAAAAACATTAAACCAATGAAATATTTCATTAAATTATGTTGAAATAAATGCTTTCTAACGGGAAATAAAGTAAAACAAAAACAACTCAGTTTGCTTTTATCTCTTAATAAGAAATGACGCGTTTTAAACAAAAAACAAAAAAATTCAGTGTTGTGTTAAAAACTAAAAATTAAAAAGTAAATAAGTTATAAAGCATGAACGTTCGAATTATTAAAATACATAAATATAAATTTATTCACACAGGAGAAGTCGTGCAGTATAATTGTGTACCCAAATTAAATGAATTACTCAAAAACAGGAATTTGGAGACTTGCCTTCCTTATGCGTAAGTTTAATAATGTTAATAGTTTTAAACAGTTTCAAAATATTATATTTAATTTATATTTGTATAAATAAAACAACTAAGATGCAGAGGAATGTGTTATTAGCCTCAAATACCGAGTTTTCAAAAATTATCGTGATTTCAAAACCAAGAGGATTGATTCAATTCGTAAGTAACTAGTTTTAAAATGTTAAGCCATTGAACGAATTTTAAAAATTTTATTTAACTTTTTGTTCAGGATAATGCTGTTCTCATATTAATGTGGCGTCTAAATGGATATTCCATACCATCATTGAGCAATGTAGAGGACAACAGGAATTACTTTATAAAATAAATGACAAAGCAAACAGGATCACATCTGTAACATTTATTTTGTTTATTTAAATCTTTTTTAGTCAAATGTAATGTAAACACTGTATTATATTTATGGCATCTATATTAAGAAAATTATATTTAATTTTTGCTTATATTAACTCAATATCATACAATTTAATCATTTAATTTAAAATAAAATAAAAACCAAAAATACAGAACAAGCCTATTATTATAATTCATTTTCAATGTATAATTTCATTGGGAGAAAATATGAGTTCGTTGAAATCAATGTACTGTTCACTGGAATTACTTATTTTATTTAATGAACGTGTTCATTGATTCAATGTAAGAATAAATTTAATCAATGAACTTGTACATTGAATTTGAATATTAATGTATGACAATACATTGTTTCAATGAACCTGTACATAGGGTCAAAATTAGTGCACAAATTCATTGATGCAATAAACTTTTTCATTGTATTTATGTACCTTTTTAGTTCAGTGTATAATAAAGTTCATAAATTAGTACTGATAGACATTTCGTTTTTTGTAAACAAAAGATTGTAAAAATTATAAAATGTAATTTTAAATTTTAGAGTAAAATTTGATTTATAGTAAAACACACTTTCCATATAAACTCTTCGAGAAAATTCGTCAAGGACGAACATTCTTTAGGACGTTTACAGTCCTAAAGAATGTTAGGTTTGACTTCACCCACAATTGAGCACAGGATCCATATAACATCCTCACCGAAAATATGTCACGTCCGAAAATAACTTTTTTTACAATAAGGAATGTTGTCAGTGTTGGCATAGAGTTTGGAGCAACAATATGGAAAGTTTACGTTCCTTAGCACAAATAATATGAACAAAATGTCAATATCTTTGAAAAGTTTTTAGCTCTTCACATGTTATCGTTCATTACTCTTTCTGAAGTTTCTATATAAACTAGAAATAAAAAAACTAGTTTTCTTTCAAATCCCAACCTAGCCATTTTTTATAATTTGATAATTTTGACTATCATGGACATGCTTATTCACTAGTTTAAACAAACAATTAGTGAAATTTTAACTTTATATGAATCAAAGAACAATAAAATTATATATCAAATAATAAATAGTGCAAAAAAAGCTTAATTGTAGTGCAAAATACAAAAATTATATGGGGGTACCCGGGTACCATGGGTGCTGACTCCCGTAGGTATCAACTTTAAAGCCATTTTTATATACCAAGTGAATAAAAATAAGATTTTTTCAGTTTTTATAATGTATAAACATCTTAATTGCGACGATCTGAAGTTTCGTGGATATATCTTTATTAATAAAGAAATGCGAGCACTTTAAAGTTAAAAATGGTACCCGGGTATGTACATCTCAATCTATAAATTTACGCGACCTGGACCATTTTAAAACACCTCTATAATTACGTATTTTTTTTTTTTTTCATATTATTACCAAATTTTAAGTTATAAGAAAATTAACTTTAAATTAAAATAGCGGCATACACAAGAAAATTGTGAATGGGGATGTACAAATGCGACAAAAAAAAGTATTTTGGAAAAAATCGACGGCGGCTTATTTCAAGCCGTCAGAAGCCCACATTTTTGTCGGCGGCGGCGGCTATTGAAATTCTTCGGTGGCTCGGCTCAGTCGGCTGATTTACCGGCTGGCGCAGGCCTCTGGTACTCGATACTACTCAATACATTAAGGGTTATTAAATTTGATCAACATCCGCGTAAAAGATAAACGTAAAGAAGAATATATTATGACATTTATATCGCATTATATTTACTTCTATAAATAACGAATTTAAAAATATTGCATTTTGCCAAATTTTTCTTCTTTTCTTGGACGATAGTGTCCAGAGACCTGCACCGAGGAACATTGTTCATAAAAATAGGACTTAAAATTTTTTAGCGAAATTAAATTTTTTATTTTAATTTATATTTTATATTCAAGTAACAATTATGATGAAAATATAGTCACCCTAAATGCAAAAGGCCTTTACCACATAAAAATCAAAAAAGAAACCGTTGTCAAACTTGTTTTATTAAAAATTTGTCTAATGTAGACACTATGTTACTTCAATTTTAATACATAGAATTTCCACCTAAATAAACCAGAGTTGAATAGTATGTATAGGTCTCTGATAATGTCTCCGGCAACTGCATTTTTGAGATTCTGATTTCGAAAGACCCTACATCAGGGTACGTATTTATGAGCTGAAAACAGAAAAATATTAAAACAATTAAAAAAAACTGGTGTTCAGTTTCCTACCAACGATTCAAAAATCTTGGTCCCATATATTTTGGCCAATACGCATTGTTTTAGGGGTTTTCCTACATGCTTCTAGTTCGTTATTATAAATATTTTTATATCTTATTTTTAAAAGCCAGTACAGTTGACACTTTTATATTAAATTTGAATTTTTTTGGTGTAATAAAGTACAAACATTAATTGAATTGTACTGCGAGGTTACAACTCTGAAAGTATCGAGTAGTTGTGATTTGGTATTGAGTACAAAAAAATAGTCGGTATCGAGTACTGAGTACCCAAATACTCGATACTTCACTAACTCTAATAAGTTATCTTCTGAAACATTTTTCAGAAGATTTTTAAATTTTAAGAAAGAATTTGACATAATGAATTTTTTTATACGATTGGTCCCACTGTAAAGCAAGCAGCAACAATATCAACAAAAAAAAAAAAAAAAACCAACAATTTTATACATATCATTACAACAAATTTTATTTATACATATTTTTTGTTGTTGTTTTTATTTTAGTATAATGATGCTGGTCAGTTTTTTTTTTTTACTTTATTTTATTATTTTTATTGTTGGTTTGTTTTTATTTAAATAAAACCAGAAATTAAACAAAACAATTTGAAAAAAATGTCATGCATATTTTGTGCATGTTATTGTTGTTGTTGTTTTTATATTATTTAGTACAAGTATGTGTAATATTAATTATGTATGAGTGTATAGTTAGTTTCTTTTAGTTTTGTGTTGATTTTTTTTTTTTTTTTTTGGTAATTATTTTCAAATGAATTTTTAATTTAATTTGTTGTGTATTTTTTTACGTTTATTGTTTAGCAAAATTTGCATGAACTTCCTTTTTTGTAAAATAATAAAATATGTATTTTTTTATTTATTTTTTTCATTAAATGCAGGTGTGTAATTAAATTATTGTTTTTAGGTAATTGTCATTTGTTTTATTTTACTAAGTAGCACAAGCAAAGTTGGATAATTTATTACGTATACTTTAAGAAAAAATTAAAATAAATTTACAAAAATTAAAAAAAAAAAAATTAAATATATATCTCTAATCTCAATTGCAAACAATTTTAAACATATTAGAAATTTCGCGAATTTATTTCGCTTTTTCACTTTGGAAAAAAACTAAAAAATCTCGAAAGTATACAATTTTAAATAACAATATTTCTGGGAAGGCTTTAAGGAAATCAATGATTTAAACGGCGTTTGAATTGTAGTTATATCAGCTTAAACATGAATATTTTACAAGTAAAAAATATTTTTTAAAAATTTATTTTAATGCAATTAAATTTTTTAAATGCATTTTTCTTTAAATAAGCTATTAAAATTTTTTAATTTTTAACATATTTGAAAAGCATGGAATCTTTACATTAAAATAAAAATCTCAAATTTTTGGGACGCACACATATACTATGCACAATTTCGCCTTTTCTTTAACTAATTTAAATTTTTTCATATAAAAATTATATTTTTCTGGTATTATGAGTATCTTTACATATTTTGTTAAAACAATTTTATTGTGTTACTTTTTAAAAATAGTAAAATATTATATACCAGACTAATTATTGTTTCAAGTTATAATAAACAAAGCATTTTTAAATACACTTTTAGAAAAATTAAAATTTAATAAATTCGCAATTAGCAAAAATGCATCTATAAACTGCATTTATATTATTAAAATATTTTAGAACGAAAAGGAGATTTTGGAAATGTTGACAGAACTACACCAAAAAAAATACAATGGCCTTTAGAATACTTTTTAAATTACAGAATTCCATCAATAACTTCAAGAGATATGAATATTTAAAATTGCATACTTTTTATATTTTCTTAACTTTTATACAAATTTTAAAGAAAATTCAAAAAACAAGAAAAAATTTTATTTTTATAAAAATTGGATTATGCATATAAGATTTTCGCGTCCCAAAAATTTGACACTTTATTTTAATGTAAAGATTCCAAACTTTTCAATTATGTTAAAAAATTAAAATTTTTTATTAGCATATTTGAAGAAAAATGCATTTAAAAAATTTAATTGCATTAAAATAAATTTTTAAAAAATATTTTTTACTTGTAAAATATTCATGTTTAAGCTGATATAACTACAATTCAAACGCCGTTTAAATCATTGATTTCCTTAAAGCCTTCCCAGAAATATTGCATTAAAATGCATTTTTAAAAAATCTTTCTTATTTTTAAAATGTTCATCGTAAAGCCGCTATATGCGAAATTCAAAGGCCGTTTAAATCATAAAAATTCACAAAGCCTTCCCAGAGATATTGCTATTCAAAGTTATATACTTTTAAAATTTTTTTGGTTTTTGAGAAATGAAAAAGCGAAATAAAATCGCGAGTTTTTGCAATTTCGCGAAACTGAAAACTCGAATTGACAAAGGGCATAATAGAGTTTGTATATATAAATTTTTATAGAAATTGGAAGTCATGAAGTAAAAAAAATGCGCTTTTTCGGGCGTTCTTTCATGGAATGGACGATATATATATTTTTTTTAATTTTTATTTTAATCAAACTAAACCAGACTTTTCTTCTATAAAAAATTTAAACTTAAAATTAATAAAAATAAAATAAATTCCATAACACAAACTAAATAAAAAATGCTGCACATTGGCAAAACAAAACAAAGAAAAAATAAATTAAATTTCTATAAAAACAAAACAAAACAAATAAAAAAAATATACAAAAATAGAAAATTTACAAAAACAACAACTAAGTGATTATTTTATTATAAATATACATATTTATTTTTTTATAGAGTTCAATGGCTAGAAAATGTGTTGTTTGTCTATATTATCATAAATTTTCATATAAAAAATTAAATAAATTTAAGTAAAAAAAAAAAAAAAAATGCGAAAAAATGAAAAAACAAACAACAACACCATAAATGAACATAAAAATAAACATAGACACAGATTAAATAAGTAGTAGTGAAGAGGTGGGATTAAAGAGAAAGAGGTGCTGAAAGAGCATTAATAGTGGAAGATGAGTAGAGCAGTAATTAAATGCATATAAAATATTAGGAATAATGTATTTATGATAATAAATTTGTATCAGACAATATTTTTAATTTTTATGGTTTTTATTTAAAAAAAATTAGAATAAATTTAATTTTTTTTATACTTAAATAAATAATAAACTATTTTTGTTTTGTTAAAAAAAAATGCATTTTAATTTAAAGGGATAAGAGAAGTCTGTATGAAGACCAGGGCAACTAAAAATATGCAAAATAATATTTTTTCTTGGACTTCCAATCAAAACAAACTACACTGGTCGACAAAAAAAATGTTTTTTCGTGCTCCGATTTAATTTCGCTTTTTAATTTTCTCAAAAACCAAAAAAATGTCAAAAGTATGTAACTTTAAATAGCAATATCTCTGGAAAGACTTTGTGAATTTTAATGATTTAAACGGCCTTAAAACTTCGCATATGGCGGCTTCATAACGAATCTTTTAAAAATAGATTGTAAATGTAAAGATTCCAAACTTTTCATTTATGTTAAAAAATTAAAAAAATTGAATAGCATATTTAAAGAAAAATGCATTTAAAAAATGCAATTGCATTAAAATGCATTTTTAAAAAATGTTTTTTATTTGTAAAATATTCATGTTTAAGCTAACATAATTACAATTCAAACGCCGTTTAAATCACAAATTTCTGCAAAGCCTTCCCAGAAATATTTGTATTTAAAGTTTTATACTTTTGAGATTTTTTAGATTTTTTCAAAAGTGAAAAAGCGAAATAAAATCGGAAATTTTTTGAATTTAGCGAATCCGAAAACGGAAATATTTATAGACGGCTCTATGAAATAGCTCCCAATGAAATAACTTCAAAAAACGAAAATGAAATAAGTCCCAAAAAATCCCATACATTTTAGAAGTTTTTTCATATGAAATAACTCCTAAATTTTTTGGAAATTATTGCATTTTTTTGGGAAGTAACTTCATTTTCTTATGAAATTATTTCATTTTTTTTAAAATACTAATAATGAAATAATTCCCTTCACAAATTTATTTTGGGATTTGTTTCATTTTTCAAAAAAGTAAGGAATTATTTCATTTTTTAAGAATTTATTTCATTTTCTTAAATTTGGGTTAATTTTAAAATTTTTGAATGAAAGTCTAATTTACTTTATTTATGAACTATATTTCTTTTTCAGAAGTAGTAATATCGCTCATTTGTTACTAAAAACTCCAAGAATCTAATTTTTCAGGAGACGCATTTTTAGTTATTAAAGTTATTTAATTTATTTATTTTTTTAACTCTTATATGAAAATAATATTATTGTCAATTAGGTAGTTTTTCTAGATATCTTAGTGATTATGACTATACAAAAGCAGAAGCATAACTTAAATAATATATTGTTTCAAGTAATACGCAATAGGTAATGTAATTAGAACATGATTTTTTCCCGGCCCTGCTTAGAATCTGAAATGTTAATACACCAAACTTTTTCAGTTAATAAACAACTTTTTTTGCTATTCATTAGTGATTTTAAACCGATATCGGTACGTTTATGAGCAATGAGTGATATACTAATATTAAATTTACCAATTAATAAAGATGAATAACTTGAAGGGATGAAGCGCCGCAGGCGAAAAATTTTAATAAAAAATCGCGCGATTTTTTATTAAAATTTTTCAAAAAATAACTAATTTGAAACTTGTAATTTTAATAAAAATCGCGCGATTTTTTTTTTTTTTTTTTAAATTTTTAGTAGAAAACGTTTATTTCATTTTACCATATTTTATTAACATCTTGAAAAAATAATAACATTTAGTTGAAAGTCAACAGCACTGCAGAGACATTTTCAATAAAACGGCACCCGATTTTTATAATTCTCTCTATTTACAATTAATTTCTTAAATTTCTAATAGAAATCAAGAAATTTTTGTAAGGATAGCATTAACGCTGTACTATTAAATATTAATATGAAAGCTTCAAACATTTTTAAAATATACATGTGTATATAATTTGGGACTTATTTCATTACTTTTTGAAATTATTTCATTTGCATTTATTTCATTTTCCTATATGGGAGTTATTTCATTATGAAATAAAATCTAAAATTTGGGTTTTATTTCATTATTGTTTTTGAAGTAATTTCATTTCTTTTAGGATTTTTTTCATTTAAAATATTTGGAATTAAATTCATTTTTTGTTAGGTGCTTTTTCATTAGGACTTATTTCATGGGACTTATTTCATTAGGAGTTTTGTCATTTTGCCTTTATAGACACCCATAGACCTTATACGAATAAAATTTTATAAAAATCGGAGGACACTTGGTATATTTTTGGGCGTTCTTTTATGGAATGGGCGATGTATATATATATATATATATATATATATATATATATATATATATGTATATATATATATATATATATATATATATATATATATATATATATATATATATATATATATATATATATATATATATATATATATATATATATATATATATATATATATATATATATATATATATATATATATATATATATATATGTGGACTAGATGGAATTCCGCATGCTAAACTCGAATCTACTTTCCTCCCATCAGGTCGAGATATTTTTTTGTAGGCGTGTCTAATATTGCGCCCTTAATAAGCCGACTACTCGAATATATTTCACTATAACTCGAGAACGGTATGCACTATTTGTAGAATTGGCTTTAAGTCGTTCTACAAACAAATTTGTATCCGCTCAATAGTTTTGGAGATATTTCGAAATACAGTTAGGGACAAAACTATTTGTACACCTCATATATTTCGTATACCTTCACGCACATTTTCAACAGATACGCTGTTTTTATACTTGCTTACAATGTATTGTACTGTGGAATGTTGCAAATTTACTAAATTACTTATATTCCGGAGAGATTTTTCTTTTTTATGTTCATCAATAATTAAATTTTTAATATCCAAACTCAACTCTTTTCGCTTTCCCATTTTTGATGTGCTTATTATTCAAAACGTTAAAACCAACTTCTTATTTTGTAAAATAAAACTCGATTAACGAAGAAAATATAACGGTATTTAAAAAAATCATCATACAGAGTCCAACGTACAAATAATTGTACAAAGTACTGATGTACAAATACTTTTGTCCCAAAGATTTTTACTTAAATTGTACTTTTTTTTAACAATGTGTTATATATTAATTTATTTTTTATCAAATAATTCAATAAAAATAGACCTGAATTAAAACTACATATAATAATTTTTTATTCTTTATAAATTATTGAAGATATACGAAATGCATGGGTGTACAAATAGTTTTGTCCCTAACTGTAAGTGTCCGAAAAAAATTTGTTCATGCTAAATTCAAGATTTCAAGATTTACTAAAACTTCTTTTTAAAAGTGAAAACATCAAAAATTTTTAAGTTTATCATCTTTATCTCAAAGCTGGCAAAACTGCGAGTAAATAAAGCCACGTATCATCAAAATTGATGCACAAATCTTGAGTGCATTCACAGTTAAGTTAGGATACCCATGCATACCTACAGTTAAGTGGAAATACACTAGTGGGCAAAAAAATTTTTTTTTTTTGTTTTAAATAAAAAAATAGTTGGATTAGATGGAATTTAACGTGCTAAATAAGAATCAACTTTTACTTTTTTTTTCTATCAGGTATTGATTTTTTTATGGGCATGACTACTATGACCCCGCCTTTAGGCAGTCACACTTCTATAAGTCAAGAACGGTTTGTTCTATTACGATAAATTAAACTCCAATATACAGCGACTTAAATTGTCTTTAAGCTGAATTTACATAATTTTTTGTCTTTAAGCTGAATTTTACATAATATTTCCGTAGTTATTTGCTAATTAGTAGCAAAAAAAAATTAAAAAAAAATTGAAAAATCGTGAAAATTTTGATCCATAACCGAAAATTTTGAAAAAAAAACTTTCTTCAATTATTTCCGAAAAAGTTGAGCAAAACTTTTTCCTTAATAAACTTAGACCATAAGTTGTTTATTAAGGAAAACATTTTGTTCAACTTTTTCGATGCCAAACAAACCATATCGAAGGAAAATACAGTAGGGCCTCGATTATCCGTGATTCGATTCACCGGCAACCTCGATTATCCGGAAAAGAAAATTTGTAATTGTTTTCTTTATTCCATCCATTTAATTTTATTTTTGCATCGATTAACCGTGATTACCTCTATTATCCGGGATTCTAAGCATAATTTTTTTTCGATTGCTTTTGAACAATCAAACACAATGTGAATAAAACAAAAAAAATGGGTAATTCCCTCGTTTGAATTAGATGAGTCAGAGCAAGGTAAAATGCATGTTTTCTGCATTCATGAAAAGCTAGTTAACGAAAATAATTTTTGTCCGATATATCTTCAACAAAAGCATGTACAGCCAAATTACATATGTACAAACAGTTAAAGATTCGATAACAACTTAAAAATAGGATCACTTTTCTTATGTCATTCTCTTCAACTTTCCTATAGATTCATATATGAGATCCAACCAGTAGACAGTAGGGTCAAACGCAAATTTTTTGGTAATATGTCTGTATCTCCTAAACTACTGCTTGGATCAAATTGAAATGTATGGATGAGTTGTAGTGGGGGACCTAAGTCTTCAGAAAAATCATATCGCAGTCACCCTGTGCAAATTGGAAATCCCCGTCCTTTGGTATATCAACCTTTATGGATAATTTTATTCTTATATATACATATTCGTAAACTGTCGCGATTACAGAACCTGCAATTTTAAAAATTAAGTCGTCGCGATTATGGGTAGTCGCAAATACCGAGCTTGCACTATATAAGCGATTATTACGAATATTATCTCGTTCAACAACTAAAACGTTCCAATACAGTTGTGTGTTACGTATACGTACATATGGAAATATTGTAAAGCAGTGAATTTGGTGAGAGTTGACTTAAGTCGTCAGCTTTGAGACCATGATATAATGCTTTTAAAACGATCTATATATACATATTATACATCAATGAATTGTTAAATAAGTTTATTTTTATATTCTTGTAATATTTTATAAGTTTTTGGAAAGTAGGCGGAGTTTTGCTTTACAAAAGATTATTTTCTTGGTTTTCATATTTTTTTTTAATAAATTTTTATTTTTGAAAAATTGACATAAATCGGTTTGTTAAGATTTTTTAATGATTTTTGTAGAAATAAAAGACTGATATTTATTTTATACAGTACATAAGAAATAATAGTGAAAATATTATGCTAACATGCTTTTGTGTGCTATTAAAAACAGTTCGTTTAAAAAATTGTCTTTTTTCATAAAATCTCCACCCCTGCATTCGTTTTTGACCGGGCGGGAAGCAGTTTAGTGTCAAATCGTTCTAAATCTATTTTTTGATAAAATATCATCAATAAATTTAAAAAACTCGCGTGAAATTTTTTTTATTAATCGTTAAAAATGAAACTTGTTTCTAAAATTCACCATTTTCGACCAATGCTGGATGTAGGGTTCAAACTTAAATCCATTCAAAATTTCTTTATTAAACATTTATAAAGCCTTATCTTTTAAAATATATAAAGAAACATTTTATTTATTAACGGAACTGTGAGAAAAAAAAGTTAAAGAATTCAACTATATTTTTGTTAAAAAAATTTTCATTTTTCATAGTAATTTCAGAGTGCTGACTTGGAATATTTTTCACCTATAGACGAATTAAGATAATCAAAAAATTCTTTCAGCAAATTATTTTCAAATCATATATCTCAGGACTTATTCCCGAAAAAAGAAAGAAAGTCGAGACAAAAAATCAAAAATTCAAAATATCTTGTAAATACTGTAAAAGATAAATAAGGTGAATAAGCTTTTTTTTTATTTATCTTATCAAGCTCTTTACAGAATAAAATTGGACTTCATTTGTAGAAGTTACGATTTTTTGAAACTTTTACATACTCGAGGTAGTCAACTTTGACACCATGTAGCTAATATTTTGTTATCAAAGGGTGACTACAAAATAATTTTTCTAAAAACTTAGGTTCTTCTCTACAACTCTTCCATACATTTTAACTTAATCCGACCAGTAGTTCAGGAGATACAGATTTATTACCAAAAAATTTGCGTTTAACCCCACTGTGCAGTAGTTTGAAGATACAAATTTTTTACACTATTTCTTAATTTTAAGTTCTCTGTTTTCAGACATGTATTCCCACAGCTAATTAAATTTATTTATTTTGTTTCAAAAACATTTGCTAAATAATTTTGCGTTGTTAACATTAACACAAAACATTCGATATACAACAAAAAAAATAATAATAATAATTTTATTTTAAAACACAAAAATAATATTACTTATTTTGATGACGCACTCAAAACAAACAAAAAAGTGCAAAAATAAATACGTATTAAATTTGAAGAGTGACTACACTGGTCTAGTTATCTATATATATAAAAGAGTAATGTTACTGACTGACTGATTCATCATCCCACAGCCCAAACGGCTGAAGCTAGAGAGACGAAATTTGGAACGTAGGTAGGTCTCCCTCCATATAGATCCACTAAGGCGGGATTTTTGGAAATTCGAATGTTTAGGTGGTAAAAAAGGGTAACAACGGGTAAAATCGGTAACCTTATAATTCGCAAACTAATAATGATACAAAAAAAGTTGAATAGTTATCGTTATTCATTTAAAAAATAATTGGACAGGTGTCTGGTACTTTTTTGAAAATCGGCCGTTTTAGGGAGAAAACGGGTAAAAACTGTATTTTGGTACTTTTTTGGCACCATATGTATCTTTGAAACCAATCAACATACAGATAAAATTTATATCGTATTCATAGCATATCAAAAAATGAGAAATACAAATTTGGTACTTTTTAGAAATTCAAACGTTTAAGGGGTAAAAATCATACCTATTTTTGGTACTTTTTTCATAAAACATTTTTTTATATTTATTGAAATATTCATATGAGTATTTTAATAAGGGATACCAGTACAATTTAGAAATTTATTGGAATACAATTTTTGATACTTCAATGGGTGAAAAAAAAAGTACCAAAAAAAGGGATAAAGGCGGGATATTACATTTTATTCAAACTTAATAATGAATTTTCAATTACATTAAACATAGAAACATGAAATTAAAGATATATGGTCCTAAATGAATGAGAATCCACAATAGCGGATTTAAATTTTTTTAAATTTTCTATAATATTTAAATTAGGAACATGAAATTAAAGATATGTGGTCCTTAATGAATGAAATTCCATAAAAGGGGACTTTGTGATACTTTTTTGTTCTTCTAGTGGTACTTTTTGAATTTTCTATATTTATGAATCTAGAAACATGAAATTAAGGACATGTTATCCTAAGTGAATGAGAATCCATAAGAGGAGACTTTGTAGTACTTTTTTGTTCTTCTAATGGTACTTTTAGAATTTTCTATAATTATGAACCTAGAAACATGAAATTAAGGACATGTGTTTTTTAACTTTCTATAATATTTAACCTAGAAACATGAAGTTAAAGTTATGTGGCCCTTAGTGAGTGAGTATCTATAAGAAGGGATTTTGTGGTACTTTCTTTTGTGGTACATCCTAGAAACATAAAATTGAAGATGTAAGGTCCTAAGTGAATCAGAATCCATAAAAGGCTCTTTTTCCTTATTCTAAAATACTTTTTCGTTATTCTAATATTAGAAATCTAATATTAAAGAGATATGGTTATTTATGAATGAGAATTCTTAAGCTCTATTAGTCACATTTCTCTATACTAAAAAATAATAATAGGAATACTTTGGTAGTTTTTTAACTTTCGAATGTTAAAGATGTTAAAAATTGGTACTTTACTGGCACCCTATCAAACATGGCTTTTGTACTTTTCGAAAATCCTATTTTAATTTTATTTTATAATATGGTTTTTATAAAAAATTTCCGCTAACGAAGTAGCGGGTTAACAGCTCGTCCCTTACGTCGAGTCTATATTAGAAAAATTTTGATGTTTGTCTTGATAAAAATTTGTCTAATGTAGACTCAAAGTTATATATTTTGATATTTTTATAAATAGACATTTTAAATGTTTAAGATACCAAACTAAAAAATTAAAAACATGTTCACTATTAGTTCTTTGGTAATCTAGAGTGTAAACACTTTCGGACTCTAATCATATTACAGAAAAACCTCTTAGAGAGGTTTATTTTGTAGATACAAATTATGTTACCAACTGTAAAACTAAAAAATATGCTGCTATAGTCGTAAATAATATAATGTAAAAATAAAATTTAAAAAATCACAAAAAATACAACTTACACAGATACTCAATGTATTTTTTTCCATAATATGTATGTGCATATGTATGAGTGTATATATGTATTTTGTTTTTATTTTCACACTTAAATACAATAATCATTCAGCAATGTTCAAAAACAAAATAGAAACGGCACGTAGACCTCACTTGCAATTGTTGAAATAAAAACAACAACAAACATCATTTACTTATACATTCAATTATATTCACTTGTATGGATGTGTATTTTTTAAGTGCGCGCATGAATAATTCACAATTTTTTGTTTTTACTTTTTTGCAAACAATTATTTTATTTTTTTTACACAATTTTTAACAGCAAAAAACTAATTTTAAAGTAAGGTTTTTTAAAACATATAAAGTTTCTTTTTTTTAGTTATTTTTGTTTAAAAAACAAACCTTGAATAATAAATAATATTATAAATAATAATTTTTTTATTTTATTTATTTTTTTTTTTTTTTTTCAAAAAAGAGAGAACAAATCACAAATTAATCATTTTTGTTTTAACACCAATTGAGTTGTTTTGTAAAAATAAAACCATCACCCCTATCATGAATACTTTTTCCCTCGAAATGTTTTCCCTTTCCCCAAATTTGCAATCGTGAACAAATTTCCCGTGAATAATTTCATGCTAAAAATAAAATTCCCTTAATCGTGAATGATTATTTTCCCCCGATTTTTTTCACATTTCCCTTTAATTTGTTCACTTTATTTTTGCTGGGGAACAGAACAGAAAAGCTAAGTAGATCTTCTTATAATTCGGATATTAAAGTTATTTTAAGGGCACGATCAGTTAATAAGACACAAACTGATATATTGCTCAACATAAAATAGAATTATTGTTCCAATTCTAAACATATTGTACACTTTAATTTGTTATAATTATTTTTTTATTTTCTGTTGGGTTTCCAAAAATTAGCCGAATTATTTTGCTACATAAAAGTTAAATAGTACAATAAACTAATGTTGCAATAAAACTATCATTCCAATACTAAATATTTTGCTTTGTTTTTTTTTTCACTTTTCTTTAAAATATTAGTATGTTCGTGTATATTTTTGAAAAAAAAAAAAACACTTTGATTTTTATTTAAATTTTCTTCCTTTTTACATTCACTGAGAACTGATAGCGGGAAAAAATGTTCACTGGAGATTCACGATATCATTTTTCCCTTTAAGGGGAATACAAATTTCATGGGAACAAAAATTCCACTTGTTATTCACGATAGGGGTGCATATGTTATTTAATTTTATTTTTTTACTTGATAAACTAAAAAAATTCTTTTTCAATTTTAATAAAAAGTAAATACGATTTTAATTTAATTATGTACTTGTTTCACTTTTACAAAAAAATATTTGCAAATTCTTTTACAAAAAATTCAAACGATTACAAACCAAATTCATTCACTCAGTTCTAAATACCGACTGTGGATTTTCTTGTTACTCTTGAAATAGTAAAGGAGTCTGTTTTAGGTTTTTTATTACGATAAACAACAACAAAAATATGTATTTGTAATTTTTTTGTTCTTTTTTGTAGTTGTTATTATTGGTTTTATGAAAATAAAATAATGATGATGACGGTGTTTCATCATTATCATGTTGTTGTTTGTTTTTATTTATCATACGGTTTATTTTGTTTTTTTTTTTTTTATGTGGGGCTCATACTCTACTCCACACATACATAATTGTTGTTTTCAAATTCACAGTACTAAAAACAACAACATGTGAGCCAAAAGAAAAAAACAAATTAGTAATAAACCAGTATACGAATATCAAAACAATACAACGTGCAGGAGAGCTTTTTTTTGTATTTTATCCATTTATGAGAGGAACACGTAAAATCTAAAAAATATACATATAATGAAAAAGAGAGTTAACTTGAACAATTGAACACGTTTGGCTCTCTTTTTGGAGAATAATACAATTCTTTATTAAAAACACCAATTGAATTAAGATTATAAAAATAAAAATAATAAATTATTTAATTTTGATTATTATTAAATTTTAAGGAGAAGTACAAGGAGCCTAAAACGAAAGGGGTAACGTATAATTAAAATTGTGGCCTTTAAGTCTATAGTTTTACTAAATTTAATCATTATTTTTTTTAGTTGTGGCTAAAAAAAATAATGATTAAAAGACTGTGTGACTAACATTAATGGAAAGGTTGCCATATGTAAGAATAAAGAATCATCTTTGTTACATATTAAAGTATAGATGATATACTAAAGAGGCCTACTTTTCCTACAATAAGACGGGTTTATTTTAATATGATTTTTTTAAATTTTTTAAGAAAATTATTCCAACAAATGTTGAGACTTTCGCTATAATAGTTCTTTAAATATGCGATAATTAACATCTACTTTGTATGGGGGGTACTACTACCCTTAGACTTGTCCCCCTATTATAATCTAAATTGTAAATCATACAAAATCTTAAGACTTTCAATTTAACAGTTTTTAGATATGCAAATCATTTATATTTGTCCTCCCTATTTTCATCTTAGTTGTGAACCTTTAGACCAGGTATTGTTCTTTCTTCTATTTGATTCGTTCGATTCAGAAAACCCAAGCTGGAATGCGCTTCGCTTCAGAACAAGGTATACAAATTTGGATTTATTCATTTCTGGTCTCAAAACATCTGTATCTCCTAAACTACTGGTCGTATCAAATTGAAATGTACAGGAAAGTTATGGAGGAGGAACTAACCTTTCAGAAAAATCATGTATAGTCACCCTGTAACAATACGAGATAAGCTACAGGGTGTCAAAGTTAACCACATCGAGAATGTTAACGTTTGAAAAAATTGTAACTTCTATATCAAGTCCAAATTCACAGATTTTCATATTTTTGTAAAGATAAAGAAAAAACATGATTAATCACCGAAGTTATCTCTTTTGATTTCTTTTTTTTTTTTTTTCATTTCTAACCTTTTGCCTCGACCGTGAATTGGTCCTACAAAAAATTGGACACAGAATTAAAGGTGTGCCATCAAACTGTTTCCAATGTATCAGGAGAATTTGACCATTGATAGGAAACTTGAATCTTGAAGAAAAAAAGGTCCACATGATATTGAGAAGGCTAGAAAATTGAAAGAATATTAAAAATAATTCCAAACACATTTGGTAGAAAAACAGTCCGGTTAGCTCATTGCTCTGACTATTTGCTGCGAAAAGTTAAAGCTAATGCGGAGTTGAAAACATATAAAGTCCAAAAAGTTCCATTCAGGAATGCTGCAAAAAATTTAGAAGCCAAGAATAGGGCACCAAAATTAAAATCAAATTTCATACAAAAATTCTCATGTTGTATAATGAATGAAGAAACGTATGTGTTGGCAGAATTTTTGCAGCTTCTGTGTCAAAATTTTTATGTTAATTTGGCATCATGTCACTATGGTAAGAAAGCTCTACAGTGGTACCAAAACAAAAACATAGTTTTTATACCAAGAGAGGTCAATCCTCCAAATTGTCCGGAGCCAAAGACCAGTGGAAAGATATTGGTCTCTTGTGAAAAGTGAATTGAAGAGCACAAAAAAGTTGTCCCAAAATATCGAGGATTTTAAAAGGAGATGGGCAAACTGTTCCAAAAAAGTTACTAAAAAACTATCAAATATCTAATGGAAGAGTTACAATAAAGGTCCACGAGTTCATAAGTAGTGGTTAAAACTATTAAAATTATATTTTTCTGTGATCTGTAATATAACATCAATTAAATAAAAAAAATCTAAACTCTAAGATCAACCGTTTCCGAATTATGGAATTTTATATATGTTAAGATTTTTTTCCATCTCACGCCTTACGTTCCGAAATAATATGCTGAAAAAATGTCTTCATTATTTTTGGAAGGAGGACCCCACAGTAACCTCAGGAGCAGATCTAAGGTGGCTGAAAGTAAGGGTTAACTTTGACAGAAAATTTTAATCGCTAACCTAATTTTTATTTCTTATAATTTCAAAATTTTTTTTTTATCATAATTTTTTACTATTTATTTAAAGAACAAAAATTTTTGTTGATATTTTTTTCTGAGTCCAAATATAAAAGGTTTGAAAGTGTGTTCTTTGGCCAAAATGGTCTCTAAACTCTTTTTTATCCAAAATAAAATTTTCCTTAAGAACATATAATGATTTTATACTTTTCTTAAAGTATGATCCTGTTGAATTTGGCCTATTCTGTATCGAAATTTTGACTAGCCTATATGTTATAAAATCCCAAAGCATGGATTTATAAACGGAATGCAATTTTGGAAAATCTGAAATGCTATAAGTTACAGATTTATTTCCAAAAATTTTCGATTCTTTCCACAAGATAACAAACAATCTTTCTTTACTCCAACATTTTCAAATTAAAAATATTTGCTGCATACGAAAAAATTAGTGCACAGTTTATAAAACTAATGGGTTAATCTTTTTGAAATGTTGTCTTATTAAAGGCTTTTGTAAATTATATTTTGTCTTAATATTTTTGTTATTTTTTTGAAAATTATCCTAAAATACACTAATTTTCAAATTTCATGGAATGCAACTTAAAATGTTACAGGGTGTTTGTTCTGAAAATTTTCTGAAAAATATCACGTATTGTCCACTTTAGTAATGTGAAAAAAAATCGTGCGCATATATAGCCCGATTTGAGAAAATAATTAAAAAAAAAAAAAAAACTCCAGTAGATTTCATACAAAAAACAGCTGCCAGACATTTTTTTTTTTTTTTTTTTTTTTGCTTTATCAAACATTAAACAGTGGGGTAGAATCGAAATAAATCTGTAACTTTTAATCGGCTGGTTGGATTTCGGCATGAAATTTCATACAGGCGTAGCAGAGGACAGTAGCATTTTGAGTTTAAAAGCGGGATCTAATATTCGCATCAGGAGCGGAACTATAGGGGCTTAAAATAGACAAATAGTGTCATGGAAAAGGTTTAACCACTAGCGAATATTTTTCCCTTACCTGACTTCCAAGATTTTTATATCACTTTAAAGTCCTTGATAAATCCTTTAGAAAACATGCTTGCATGTACTACTTATCTTATATATTTTTCGAGTTATATACATTTGAATTTTCAAAAATCTCAATTTTACAAGATCTTGGTTAAGATTTTTCCATATATAGCCAAATATTTTCAACCGATTTTATTATATTTTATGTAGTTAATTAAATAGCAAAATTATCTATCGAACAAAGAAAATTTTTAGTCATTATCTTTGTTGAGTCAGAAGTTAAACGATTTTGAATTGGAAAGTTTGCAAAAATTAACAAACACACGGACAGATGGACGGACATTAGAATTCTTTCAAAAAGATCTTAAAATTCGAAAAATATTTTTTTTTTCTTCTTGATTAATATAAAAATCAAATGAAAGTATTAAAATTTAGATATCACCTTTCCCCGAATTAAGTGGCATTTTCGACACATTTAACCCAAATGTATAGACGGAAAGACATTGACATGCTGCCAAAAAAATATTTTAGAATTCTAAAAATGCATTTGTTTACTAACTAATAAATAAAAAAAAGTAGAAAGTGATCATCAAAATTTGGATATCACCTTTTCCTGAATTAAGCGTCATTTTCGTCCCATTTAACCCAAATGTTTAGACGGAAGGACGGACATTACCATTCAGCCAAAAAACATCTTATAATTCTGAAAATACATTTTTTACTTACTAATAAATAGAAAAGTTAAACGTGATCATTAAAGTGTAAAAGTAAAAAGTAAATATTCAAATAAAAAATCAGTGATTGATTCTCTTTATTTCACAATAATTTTTTATTTTATTTTATTTTTTTTTTTTTTTTTTCAAAACAAAGAACTTTCTTTTCATAAAAATAAATATATATATATTTATTGCAAAATTTAGAACGATAAGGAAATATCAAAAGGTTAATGAACGATAAAACTTAAGTATTTATATTAATGATAACAATTTTTAATATTGTGTGAAATTCTCTAGAAAATAATCGATTAAATTTATTAAATACTTCACAAAAAAGTACTGAAAAAAATTGTTGCAAAAATTCTCTTTTAAATTAATAGTAAATTCTCTGCAGGAATTATTTAATGAAAACATTTTAAAATTTGTTTTCCAATTTTTAAAATTCCTTAAAATAACCCTAAATTTATTACAAATGGTCACCCTGTTACAAAACAACAATGCATATAAAATGCAATTGAGAGTATACAAGCAGTTGTTGACAGGGCAAAAACAGTAAAATAAAATTACTCATACGTTATTTAATACAATATAAATAAACACACACACTGACTAGCAAATATTCTCTTGAAATAACTGTGTATTAGTAAATAGCAAAGAAATATACATGGAGACAAATAAAAAAGAAAAAGAGAGTAAATAATAAAAACTGTATAGAAAACGGTACTACGGCACCAATACCAATAAGGTAAGAAACACCATGTATAGTAAAATAAAAACAAATTAATTGAAAAAGGTTTGTTTGAGCATGACCCAAACAAAACAAAATAATTGTTGCATTTAAAAAAACAAACACATGAAATATATAATACATGTTTTTTCAAATATCAAATAAAAGAGATAATGTGAGGGGAAAAAGAGAGGGTGGTTGAGGGTTGGTTTTACTATATTAAATACGTTTTGTGGGAGGTAGGGGAGATAAAGTAGAAGTTAATTATATACATGTACAGATGTATGTATGTAAATATGGGTATTCTCTGAGTTGCTTTTATTACTAAAGTAACTTCTCCATGAATTATGACAGCAAAGAAAAGTAATGTGATTGGAAACGGTTTATTTGAGCAATAAAGTGAAACAAGCTAGGATCCAATATAAGCACTCGAGAGAGTAACTCAATTACATCATCATCTATAGTCCCATGAGAAATATCACTGAGTAAAATTGGTAGCAGGGTACACTAAACAGGTAAAATCGTCGCGGCAATAAATACAACAACCCAACATTTTGCCTCTCTTTCGTGTAGTTTATGTGTCAAAAACAACTGATTAAAATACATTACAAAATATACAATCTTATTTTTTTGTTACTATATGTAAACAATAAAACGTAAACAAACTTTGACAGATCTCATACACAAAAACAAAATCAGCTGGGCCAACGATTATACCTGTTCAGTGCACCCTGATTGGTAGCAATTGGTGCAATAGTACCAGACACCTAATAGCCACCAAAGTCCCAGTTAAGTACCAATTGACACCTAACAGTCAAAGTTCTAGTTGAGAACCAGTTTAACCAGTGAGAGCTAATTTTTAGCTTGCATGTTAAATGAGCAATTAGCAACTCGCGCGCAATAACAATCTGTAGCTGAGTGATAAGCGTGTAAGACTATAAAACATGAGATAAATAAAAGTAAACTGGGTAACCTGGATTCGGGGCGCCACCATCGGCATTAACAAAAAAAATATAAAATGAAAATATTTAAAAAATATACAATTTCCAATTTATTTGTCCAAAATTGTATTATATTTATTAATAATGAATATGCCCTTTTGGGTTAGTTCTGTGACCTGTCCCAAAACTGGTTAAAAAGGTTGAATTTCTCCCTCCTAGGCCAACGTTATGTTAAAGTGACAGGTCCAGCTCATACAAAGTGTTAGAACTAGAACCGGTCCCTATCACTTTAAATCAATCCCGTGACATGTTTTGCATTAGTTCTTTTCCCTCTAGGGACATACACTAAGAGAAAAAAATCGATTCAAAATCAACAACGGTTGTGGTCACATTGGTAATTTACGGTAACAGCTTTTTAATAACTTTGGTTAACAAATTTAATAGAAAACATATATAATTTAACAATTTGATACCGAAATGGTTTCAACTTGGTGCCAATTAGGTATCGATTTTTAATAAGAATTAAAAAAACGCAGTGTTTAATTTAAACACATACGGTGTAGTTTCAATATCGACACAGAATGGTATCGTTTTCAACACGTATGTGATTGATATTTCTCTGGGTGTATCTTTATCTCTGACATTATAGATTGTCTCATTTTTCTACCCAAAATGACGATGTTTTTTAAAACATTAAGAAGGGATATATACCTTTAAACATTTGAAAGATAAATTCGTTGTTAATCTTCCAGACGTCAATTTTTAGTGACTTAAAATAAAATGCATTATTATCGTCCTTTCGTCTTCCAAAAATATACTTTAAAGTCTGGAAGATAAGATAAGGTAATAAGGATTAAACCCTAACTAAGAATGTAAATTGGATTCATAAAGCTGTGATCAAACCAATTATCTTTTATGGAGCTACAGTGTGGTGGAAGTCGCTTGAAGTGGCTTCGAATCGCTCCAGTTTTAAAAGGGTGATGCGTAGAATAGCTCTTCTCATTACGGGTGCAATGCACACCACTTCAACCAAGGCAATATTTGCTTTACTCGACTGGATCCCAGTTGATCTTCAAGCAAGAAAATATGTACTAAATACGGCATTGAGACTGAACGCCAACGGTTGCTGGTACCACACGCCAGCATTCTGGGAACTATAACTGTAATTCCAGAACTGATGGATTACTGTAAGCCTAAACTTCTGCCAACAAGGCTCTTCATATCCTCTATTTCGGTTCACCCTGAAACCCTGGATCATACCTCCCCATCTAAAAGAATCCTTCGTGTCTACACAGATGGTTCCAAGATGAAGAATGGTGTTGGAGCTGTTGTCTACATCGAAAAATTTGGAATGGGATGGTCGTTCAAACTGCCAAACGAATGTAGCATTCTACAGGCTGAAATAATGGCCATCAATAAGGCGACAAATTGGCTAAGGTATTTAAGATATATGGTAAAGATATACCGTAATATTTACTGATAGTCAAGCTGCTATAAAGTCCCTGAAAGGTGTGTTCTCCACCTCAAATATGGTTCATGAATGTCGGATATCTCTACATGAGATGGCGAAACATTCGAACATCGCACTAATACGGGTGCGCGGACACGGGACGATTCAAGGCAATTGTATTGCAGATTAACTGGCAAAGAGAGGAGCTCTAATGCAGTATGAAAGCATATATCATTTCTGTGGCATCATCCTAAACGCCTGTAAGCAGCGTATTGAAGCTGCAATGTATGAAATGGCACAACAAAGGTGATTACATGAACCCACGTGCATAACAACGATAATGTTATGGCCTAAGTAGGATAAGGGTAGGTCGACGTTCCTTTTAAAACTGCCTAGGACACTACTAGGTAATATAATAGCAGCAATTTCTGGTCACTGCAAATTTAGAACTCATGCAATTATATTTGGACTTCAATCTAATGATTTCTGCAGTAGCTGTCATAATGAAGAGGAGGAGGAATCCATTGAACACCTCTTCTGTAACTGCCCTGTACTGGAAGATCTCCGTTTAAGACATCTAGAACGGAGATACTATAACAGCCTCACTGAACTATCCAGTATCAGAATAGAGAGCATTAGTGCCTTTGTAAGGGAATGTGGCTAGTTCTAACCACTGCTCTTTTTGAACAACTCACTACCACTTTTCTTCATCCTACCGTTTGACAGCTTTCTTCCTCTATAATTACTCATTACTTCTTAAATATCTTAATCTATTAATATCTCTCTTACCCTCCTCTCCACCTCACCTATTTTTTTCCTTCTCTCTCTTTCTCTCTGTCTCTCTCTTCTTTTACTTTACAGATAACACAAAGGGACCTGAAGGACCCAAATGAGCGGAAAACAATCATGTTAGAGGCAAAGAACCACGAACCAAGCCGAACAGCTCAAAATCGGCGGATAGCTGCCACCACTAAATTTTTCAAGCCGTGGCCGCCGCCGAGTTGTATCGGCTTAAACGGCTGAGACGGCTCAAAGTAAGCCGCTGATACAATCGGCTGCGCCGAAGATAAAAACACTATTTAATTTTCTGTATTTTTGGACTTCAGGGCCAGTTTGACTTAATTTTTTTTTTTCTGTCAAAATATATACAAGAATACATATTTTTCGGTGTAATGTACTTTTAAAAAACGCTTTACTTTTTTGTATTTTATAATATATTAAATACATTACTGCCACCTATACATCAGAGAAACAAGCCGAGGTGAAATTTTCGGCGGCGCGGCACTTTTTAATCGGCGGCGTCGGCGCAAATTAAACTAATTCAGCGGCGGCTAAATTTTCGGCTTGAATTTAGTAAATATTACATTGTGCCGCCCAGGTGCTCCTCATCTACAAAAAACTTAAAATAGTTGAAAAAGAAGTGAGGATTTCATCATTTATTAATATTTAATTCATTTTTATACGTTCTATATCCTTAATTCTAATAAATTTATCGCATGTAAGTAAAATTATAATAATAGAGGGAGCCACTGCATTCACTTCTTTAAATAAGATAGAAAAATATGTTTTTTGTTGAATTTGAATAAAAATTTAAAATTTTCGGCGGCAGATTTTGAGCCGATAAAAACGGCGGCGACGCGAAACCGGCTTAGAGCCGATCGGCTTATATCTCTGCTATACATATGTTTACCATACTAAACAATTTTTTATTTTTTGCTCCCAAAATAACTTGATTTCCTAGAAAAAACAACAAGCCACCGCCGAAACTGTCTTGAGAAAGCCGCCGACCAAAATATGCCGTGCAGCCGCTGGCAATTTTGCCTCGGCTTGGTACTCTGGTTGGAGGTCACCTGTTAGGAAGATCTGTTTTTTTTTATGAAAAGAAAACAACACAATAAAGAAGCAGGTAAAATCATGGCTTTTAGTAATAATTTAATTCAAAGTCGTTCCGAAGAGTCTTCGTCGACACTTCTAGTAGATTTTTTTAAGGCACTTGCAGAAGTGTCATCTTTGAGTCGTTTGAAAGACACATCCATGAGGAACAGTTCTTCCCGACGAAAGATGATTTTAAAGATACTTTGACAATAGTTTTTGGCAATAAGTTTTAACTTCTGGAAGACTGTTCTTAATCACTTCCGCAATATTGAAAGGGATGCAAATCAGGGTGCTCTTAGATTTTTTTTTGCACAACAATACATTTGGGTTAATGGGTTGAAAAGGACTCTTAATTCTGGAAACAGTGGTATCAATATTTTAATATTTGGTTTTGTATTAATTGAAAAGTAAAAAAAAGAATTGAAATTTTAAGATTTTTTTTAAGAATTCTGATGTTTGTGCTTACGTCCGTCTGTTATTTTGTTAATTTTTTCATTGCCAAAACTTTATTTATTAAGCTTTTTAAATGATTTTTGCAGGAGTAAAAAATCGATATATATTTTATGCATTACATAAGAAATAATGGCGAAAATATTATTGTAATATGCTTTTTTATGCAATTAAAAAAACTCGTTTAAAAATTTTACTTTTTTCATGAAATCTCCTCTCCTACATTCGTTTTTGGCAGGGCGGGAAGCAGTTTAGTGTCAAATCCTTCTAAAGCTATTTTCTGATAAAATATCGTCAATAAATTTAAACAAGCGCGAATTATATTCGGCCCGGCCGAATCTATATACCCACCAACAACTTTTCCAAATTTTATTTCCAAGTTTATATCGATCCCCGAACTATACGTACAAAATTTCGTTGTCGTACATGCTTTTGTTGAAGAAATATCAGCAGAAAAGAATAAAACGGACACCGTGTGCTTCTAGTTTTTAGCTCATAACTTTTTTGTTTATTAACCGATTTTGCCCATTTTCAATATTTGTGCCAAATTTCGTCCCCCTACGTTGCTCCGTTCGAGCCCTATCCTGCTTTCAACAGACAGACGGACGGACATAGCTAGATCGACTCAGAATCTAACCATGACCCAGAAAATATATACTTTGGGGGTCTTAGATGATTCCTTCGACATGTTACACACGCAATGACAAAATACCCCCCATCTTTCTGATGGTGGGTAGAAAAAGATCGCGTGATATTTTTTTTTTTGTTTATTAATTGATAAAAATTAAACTCTTTTCCAAAATTCACTATTTTCGACCAATGCCTGATATAGGGTGCAAACATAAATCAATTAAGAATTTCAATAATCTGTGTATTGTTCTTCGACCTTTCTGTTTAATCAAAAATTAAATAAATAAATATTCGAGCTCTAGGTCTTTATGTTTATTTATTGTAACATTTATTCAATATTTCGACATCCTTTGGATATCATCTTCAGGAATCTAAAAATATATTTACAAACAACATTTATCAACAATTGTGCATCACTGTAACGTACATATTTAAATAAGAACGAAAAACAGAAATATAAAATTATAATTACAAAAAAGTGGAGCTTACGAGTAACAATTAAATGGTATCAATTACTTGAAGTTTATTATTGTACTAATTTATTGTTATACTTCTTCTTATTAGACAAAAACATGAAATTATGAAACAGACTGAGACCAATATAAGGAATATAAAAGAGATGATAGATAAACACTTGACGCTTGATGAAATGGAAGAGTTATATAGGAATGAGGATACTATAATGAGAAGAGTTTACATCAAAAATAATGAGAGACAAAAGCAAAAGTACGAGGCACTAATTGTTAAACAGACGAGGGATTTGAATACAAATTTAAATGAAGAGTGGTTTGTAAACAAAACGAACAGCAATATCCCGAATGACATACAATGGCTTCTTTCCCTAGGCCCGAAACATGCAATACCGACGAGAAAAAGAGAAATCCCCCTCTTTCAACTTATCGCAGATGGAGAAGATTGTATACAAACAATAGTTGGAAAGGAAGAACAGGAGATGGCAAGAACGAAATTGGGTAATATGCTGGATAACTTTATTAATAAGAAGAGCCTGGACTTAAGGGAACGACATATTCTAAACACAGTGGATCGAACGGAAAGATTTTTGAAAAGGAATAGAGATATATTAATACTTAGTGCAGATAAGGGTAATGTCACAGTGGCTATGGAACGGGAAGATTATGAAATGAAGATGAAGGACATCCTGGGTGATATGATGACATACAGGAGAGTGGCTAAAGATCCAACTTCATCACTACAACGCAAGAATAATGATCTAGTTGAAAAATTACACCAGTGCAGTATAATATCGACAACTGAGAGGAAAAAATTAAAGATTGACACAGCATTAGCTCCGAGAATTTATGGACTACCGGAAATACATAAGGATAACCTACCTTTGAGGCCGATTTGTTCTTCGGTAGAATCACCATCCGGGGAATTATGTAAGTTCATAGTCAATATTTTAAAGAAACTTACAATGGACTCTGAATATAACGTTAGGGATGCAGTGCAATTTAGAAATAAGATTAATAATAGTGCAATAGCAGATGACGAAAGATTGATATCATTTGACGTAGTTTCATTATTTCCAAGTATACCGGTAGATTTTGCTATAAGTACCATTATGTCAAAATGGAAAGGAATTCAAAAGTACACTACAATGGAGAAAGATTTATTTAGGACAATTTTAAAGTTTTGCATTAAGGATAATAGATACTTCAGATACAAGGACAAAATTTACACACAATGCAGAGGATTACCGATGGGCTCTCCGGCATCTCCGATTGTGGCAGACATTGTTATGGAAGAACTATTGAGTGAATGCATTGGAGGAATGACAATTAGACCAAGGATACTGACTAAATACGTTGACGACCTATTTGGAATTATACATGAAAGTGCAATAGAGGATACTTTGACAAAACTCAATAGTTTCCATCAGCAGATAAAATTTACAATGGAAGAGGAAGAGAATGGACGACTACCATATCTGGACACTGTAATAATAAGAAGAGGAAATAAATTGAAAATAGATTGGTATCAAAAACCAACATCTTCCGGAAGAATTATCAATTTCTACTCATGTCAACCCAGGAGAATTATATTAAATACTGCAGGAAATCTGATTAGGAGAGCATTGACTATTAGTGACAAACAATTTCATAAGCCAAATATTATGAAAGTAAAGAATATTCTGAGAAATAATTCCTTTCCGGAAAATATAATTGGAAAATTGATACGAAAATATGGGAAACTTGACAAAACGAAACAAACAGCGGATGGAAACACTAAAATATACAAATCAATAACCTATTTACCTGGAATAGCAGAAAGAATGGATAAATCAGGATTATACGACAAAGAAAATTATAAAATTACATATAAGGCACAAAACACATTGAGAAAATTATTTGCGAATACAAAGGCTAAAATAGATACAATGGATAAGGCGAACTTAATATATCAGATTGGATGCAATGGAAATGAAGGGGAAACATGTGATAAAATATACGTTGGTACTACGAAAAACAAATTAAGAACTAGAATTTCCGGACATAAAACTGACATTAAGTATAAAGATAAATTTTCATCACAAAAAACAGCACTAACTGCCCACTGTGCGGAGAGAGGACACGTACCAAACTTTGAGAAAGTAAAAATATTACAAACGGAAGAGAGATACAACAAGAGATATACACTAGAGATGTTACATACAGTGGTGGCCACGAATTTAAGACACGACATGTAACGAACTAAGTTGTGATAATTATTACAACCCTGCAATATAAAATTAGATTTTGTTAATTTTTCAGTGTACCCTGTAATGTTAAGATCAATTACCGTTATTTGGTTTTGTTTGTGTATACATTTTGTTGCTGTTTTTATTATATTTTCGTAAAAACGTGCTTTTGAAGCTGGTCACGAATTTAAAACATATAAGAAATATTTGGTTTTTAAGTGATTTTTTGGTGTTTTTTGAAGCTAAAAGGTAAGTAATGAATGTTTTATTCCATTTAATGTTAGAATACATCAAAATATTTAGTTAGAAATGGCCAGAGGTACTTGGAGTTCAGATGCCGAGCGAAAATTGATCCAACAAATGAATACTGATGGAAAAACAGTAATGGAAATTTCCAAGCTACTAAAATGTTCCAGATCCAAGATTTACAATGCACTGGAACACATCAAGCAACATGGCACTACCAAAAATGTCAAACAGCACCCTAGAGCCCGAAAAACTACACCCAGGGAGGTCCCATTCAGAAGATTATCAATAAAATGGACCAGCATATTTACAAAAACATACTGACAAGCATCATGATACCATTCGCTGAAGACAACATGCCTCTAATGTGGAAATTTATGCATGATAATGACCCTAAGCACACTTCACGCCTAGTGAAGAGTTGCTTAGAGGAAAATAATATCACAGTTCTGAAATGGCCAGCTCAATCCCCGGATCTCAATCCAATTGAGAACTTGTGGAATGATGTTGAGGAGCATGTACGAGCAGTAAAGCCAAAAAATTTGACTGATTTATGGGAAGAAATTCAAAAGGCTTGGTATGCCATTCCAAAGGAGCGCTGTATGGCCTTAGTTGAAAGTTTACCCAGGAGATGCGCTGCTGTGATTCAAAATAAAGGATTTCCCACCAAATACTAATATTGTTTTATGAAGCTGAGCTTTACTTTTGTGAATTAACTTTTATTTTGCCTATGTCCTAAATTCATGACCAGGCTTAAACTTGTATTAATCTGTATAATATGTAAATAAAAATTGGAAACTAAATATAGGTAACAAACTATTGTTGATTTTTTTTCATAACATTACTAGGATCTTTAAAAAATAACATGGATCTAAAATTTGTTCGATAAGATGTAAAAATTATCAGAAATATATAAGTGAAATGTCGTGTCTTAAATTCGTGGCCACCACTGTATAATTAATGTTCCGTTATCAAAGAGAATGAATTTTAAGAGTGATACTGATAATTGTGCTCAAAGCTATAGGCATATTATAAATAAGAAGTATAACAATAAATTAGTACAATAATAAACTTCAAGTAATTGATACCATTTAATTGTTACTCGTAAGCTCCACTTTTTTGTAATTATAATTTTATATTTCTGTTTTTCGTTCTTATTTAAATATGTACGTTACAGTGATGCACAATTGTTGATAAATGTTGTTTGTAAATATATTTTTAGATTCCTGAAGATGATATCCAAAGGATGTCGAAATATTGAATAAATGTTACAATAAATAAACATAAAGACCTAGAGCTCGAATATTTATTTATTTAATTTTTAATTAAGAATTTCTTTATTAAACATTTATAAAGCCTTATTTTTTGAAATATATATAGAAACATTTTTTTTTTCTTTAACGGAACTTTGAGAAAAAAGTGAAAGAATTGTACTATATTTTTGTAAAAAATAGCCATTTTTCATACTAATTTCAGAGTTCTGACTTTGAATATTTTTCACGGCTAGACGAATTGAGATAATCCAAAAATTCTTTCTGCATATTATTTTGAAATATATAAAAAATTACAAACTATTTTTAAAATTTTTTTACCAAATATACCTCAGGACTTATTCCCGAAAAAGGAAAGTCGAGGCAAAAAATCAAAAATTCAAAATTCAAGTGTAAATATATTTTTTACTGTAAGAGATAACTTTTAGGCTAGTAAGCTTATTTTTTCTTTATCTTACCAAGCACTTTACAGAAATATAAAAATCTTTAAAATCGGACTTCATTTGTAGAATTTACGATTTTTTTAAACATTTACATAATCGAGGTAGTCAAAGTTGACACCCTGTAGCTTGTCTTGTGTTATTACAGGATGACTACAAGATGATTTTTGTGAAAGCTTAGGTCCTCCATACATCTCAATTTAATCCTACCAGTAGTTTAGAAGATACAGATTTATTACCAAAAAATTTGTGTTTGACCCCACTGTGCCACGTTTGATAAAACCAAGAAAAAAGTATGCACTTAAGCTGTTTTTTGTATGAGAAATACAGGAGTTTTTTCCAAAAATTATTTTCTAAAATCAGGCTATATATGCGTACGATTTTTTATCACAGTATTAAAGTAGACAATATGTACTATTTTTTAGAAAATATTCAGAACAAACATCCTGTAACATTTTTAAGTTGGATTCCATGGAAATTAAAAAAAAAAATAACAAAAATATTTGAACAAAATATAATTTATAAAAGTTTGATGAAAAGTACTCTTAATTTCCTGAAGTTGATGATTCTATTTTAAATCTTCTTGAAAATTCCTTTAAAAACTGTTTTGGCCATAATTCCTTGTTAAGATATTGTAAAATTTTTATTTCTATTTTATTTTTATTCATTGACGTAAGTGTTTCTTTAATATTTTGGCAACACTCACTCTTTTTCACTCACTCTCTCTCTCTCCTAGAATTTATAGAACATACTAACACTATCAAACATTTATTATTTACTTCTTATAGCTAAATAAAATTTTTATTTTTTCTGTTTTACATAGTCCTTTCTTTTGACATTTGGTTAAATTATTTTGTTTATTATTGTCAATAAACAAAACAAGTAAATTATTTGTTGTTGCTCTAACAACAATATATTTAATAATATATTAAAAATGTTGTTGTTTTTAATATCTATTATCAAAAAACACACAAAAATTTATTTAATAACAATAATAATAAGCAGCAACAACATTTCACAGTCACTCAGTCACAGTAAGTCTTCTATCTAAACAACCAACAATAACAACTAAAATATTATATTTGTGCAAATTCTTGACATTGAAAACAACGTATATTTGACATTGAAATTTATTTTCTTTCTACTTTTAGTTAAATTTTTGTTTTTGTTTCGGTCCCTCTATTATTTCTCAGTCTATTAATTTAATTTTGTAGTTGTTGCTGCTACTGCAGCAATAGCGATTTCTTTGTTTATATTTTTGCGTGAATTTGTTTTAAACAAAAACAATTTATATGTAGATTTTTATTAAACAAGTGATAAGAGGAGTAAAAAAATATGAGAAATTAAATTTATAATAAACAATAAAATCTATTTATTATAATAATTATTGAAATGCAACAAAAGTGCAGCAGCTAGTGTTGTTTATTAGATGAAAATTGTCAACAATGTGTGTTTTATTTTTTAAAGTGAGGTAAAGAAAAAAATCTGAAACTGGAAGTATTGAAAATGTTTGAAGAGAAAATCTCTAAAAATGAAATTGATTAGAATTTTGATCAAAGAACAAAAAACAAAGATTTTTAGATTAAAAAAAAATAATATTTCATACACAATCTAGTTTTTTATCATAAAACAAATTTTTGATCACAAAACTTTTTTACCACAAAATTAGTTTTTCACCACAAAAATAATTTTCCTGTAAAAACTAGTTTTGTTTTACCACCAAAATGGGATTTCAATTAAAAACAAAATTTGTACTATAAAATCAGATTTTGAACACAAAACAAGTTGTTTACATTCAATCTGGTTTTCTCCTCAAAACTAGTTTCTCATTACAAAAATAGTTTTTCTCCACAAAACTAGGCTTTTACTAAAAACTAAAATTTCACCACAAATCTTAACTGTTACCAAAAAATTTAATTTTCAACTATTTATTCACCTCAAAGCAAATATTTTATTACCAAACTAGTTTTTCACCACAAAACTAGATCTTCACTAAAAAATTGTTTACTTCAAAACTTTTTCTTCTCTAAATTGATAATTTAACTCAAAAATATTTGTTTATGTTTCAAAGAAACCGAAATGGATAAGACACCACGAAAGCTGATGAAGTGTGTAGCGGCACAGAAAATACGTAATATAGTACACAAACTCTGCTTTGGTACCGCTAAACAGAGACAATAAGGCAATTTACGATTGCAAACTTGTTTATGGTCCTTCGAACAAGATGTCGGCTTACAACACTATGTAACCACATCTTTAACCGCGTTTACGACTTTAGGTTCAACCTCTTTTTTACTTGCCCCAAACGCCTGGCGCTGCTGAGTCCCTCAAAATTGCACCCAGTGCCATATTTAGGTTTCAACGAAACCGAAATGGATAAGACACAACGAATGCTGATGAAGTGTGTAGCGGCACAGAAAATAAGTATTCCATTCTGCTGGTGTCTAATTATAGTCCACAAACTCTTCTTTGGTACCGGCAAACAGAGACAACAAGACAATTTACAATTCCAAACTTGTTTACTATTGTTTTATTACAAAATTAGTTTTTCACCGCAGAATATTTCTTCGCTTCAAAACTACATTTTCACCACAGAAATAATTTTTCAGCACAAAATTAAATTTTTACTACAAAATTAGGTTTATGCTAAAAAAAAAAATGTCCACCACAAATCTTTATTACAAACAAAAAAAAAAAAATATAATTTTCAACACAAAAATAATTTTTTTACCTCTAAGCTGATTATTCACCTCAAAACTATTATTTTACCACAAAACATGTTTTTTACCACAGAATTAATTTTTCACCACAAATTTAACTCAAAACTAGTTGTTTACCACAAAAATGGGGTTTCAGGTTTATGCTAAAAAACTACATTTTCACCACAGAAATAATTTTTCAGCACAAAACTAAATTTTTACCTCAAAACAAGTTTTTCCTCAAAAAAAAAATGTCTTTATTATTACAAAAAACATTTAATTTTCAACTCAAAAATTATTTTTCAACTTTTAACAGATTATTTTACCACAAAACTAGTTTTTCACCAAAAAACAAAAACTGTTTTTTACCTCAAAAATAGTTGTTCACCACAAAAATGGTGTTTCATCTCAAAAACAAAATTTTCACCACAAATATTAATTGTTATAAAATTTTCACCTCTAAACTAATTTTTATCCTCTAAAATAGTTTTTCAATACAAAACTGAATTTTCACCACAAAACTAGTTTTTCACCTCTAAACTAAAATTTTATTAAATTTTCAGCTCAAAACAAGATTTTTACACCAAATTTGCTTTTCAAATAAAAATTACTACCTCTTCGCCTCAAAACTACATTTTCACCACAGAAATAATTTTTCACCACAAATTAATTTTTCACCTCAAAACAAGTTTTTCCTCAAAAAAAAAAAAAAAAAGTTCACTATACAACTAGTTTTTCACCACATAAGTAGTCTTTCATCTTATTTTTCACCACAAAACACTTTCTACACATTAAAACTTTCTTATCCTCAAAATTAGTTCTGCCTTAAAACAAATTGTTCATCTCTAAACGGATTATTTACCTCATTAGATAATATTTTCATATGCAACTAATGTTATACCTCTAGAGACTTAACTAGTTTCTCACCTCCAAATAATTATTTCACCGCAATTTTTTTTTTTTTTTTCACCACAAATCTAATTTTTCATAGCAAAACTAGTTTTTCACCTCTCAACTAGTATTTCACCTCAAAACTTGTTTTTTTTTTTCTACAAAAATCTTTCACTACATAACTAGTTTTTCACCACAAAACTAATTTTTCACCACAAAACCAGTTCTTCACCTCCAAACTAGTTGTGCTCCTCCAAACTAATTTTTCACCACAAAGCATTTTTTAAAAACTTTACAGTGGAAAGCCAATGTACGCGGCATCATGTTTTCTCACGCGTTCGCGCGGTCCATATAAAGCAAGTTGAAACAAATTCAACTTTGACGCGCGGCCGCGTGTCACAGTATTGCCAGAATAAATTTATGACAGTGTTCTCAAGTTTTTCTTTGTCACATTTTGTAAACAATTTATTGATTTTTAAGCTGGTAATAACGCTGCCGCTCGTTGCCACTATTATTTTCCTCAAAATGTGTTTTTTTTTTATTATAAAACTTGTTTTTCACCACAAAACTTTATTTTCACCTTCGAACTAGTTTTTCATACATAAAACTTGCATTTACCTCAAAACAAGTTCTTCAACACAAAACAAGTTCTTCACCACAGAACTGCTTTTTCACCTCAAAACAAGTTTTGTTTAAAATAAAATTAATATTTCACCACAAATCTAATCTGAAAACTGATAAATTAGTTTTTCTATTACATTTCATCTCCATATAGTTTGTCACAAAACATTGTTTTTATCAAAACACAAAAAAAAAAAGTTGAAAATGTTCCTCTAATATTATTTCCTCTATTTCTTTTACACAAAATCATCTAAGTTTAATAAATTTTGCTTTAAACTAAAAATAACTCAAATTGAAAAGAAAAAAAAAAAAAAAAATAATGAACTTATGTATCGCTAATCAATAAAAGTAGAAAAAATACAAAAACCCCTAATTGCACTTACAAAGTCTATTTCTGTATTACTGGCTAAATTACTACATGTTGCTACAAATAATTTTCAGTAAATTATGTACTCAATCGTGCGTACTTATTTATATCTAGTACAAAATATCAAATCAAATCGTTATTAAATATTAAAACAAAGTATGTACGATACGTAGTAGAGTAAAAGGTTTAAAGAAAATTGCCAAGAAGAAAAAAATAACAAAAAACAAGTGAGTACTCAAAATGAAGATTACAGCAACGGACAAGTAGTACATCGACTTTTAACTATTTACAAGTACAAAAATAAATTGTATGTTTTTTTTTTTTTTTTTTTTTTTTTGCAAAAGATTTTAAGCAAATTACAAAATATGGTTAGTTTTAGTAAACAAGTGATGTCAATTCACAATTCCAAAGAAGCTTTAAAAAGTCTGCTTTTAAGACTTGTTTAGTATAGAAAATAAAAGTATCAATCATATAAAAAAAGATATTAAGATGGATTTATCCATCAGTATGATGATTAAACATTAAAACCAATTTCTACAATACTTAAAAAAAACCCATCGAATTAAAAGATTCGATTTATTAGACGTACATATGGACAGACATAATCATAATGAGCTTTATAATGACCTCAGTTACTGCTTTTATCATCGACTAAAAATCTATTAAATCCTTCAATTAAAATTTAATCAATTTTCCCCCTTTTAAAAAACGCTATTTTGTAATATTCTTTTACAATATTGACAACGCTGTAACAATATTTACAACATTGCTTTCTATAACACATTTTAAAATTGAGTACTTAGTTGGCATTTAAAGTGTGATTAAAATAGCAGCCGCAATTACCTACTAAACTCGTCATACTTTTCTCAGTCTTTAGATTTTTGTAGTTATTTCTGCCAACAGCATTTTGTAGCTGCTACTAAAGCTATTATTTCATTGGTGCTATCAGGGCAACCAAAAATCTGCGAAATCATATTTTTTTCCCTGGAATTCAAATGAACCAGAAACTATTAGTTATTTATGCGATGCAGACAATTTTAAGAACTAATTTTGCATATTTTGGTTATAACAGCATATCTTAGACTTAGCAGCATATTTTGTTATAATTTCATAGAAAATCCTTATATTAGAAAAAATTTTAGCAATTTAAATGATAAATAAAATGACAGAGCAATTAGTTGCGTTTTAGGTTACTAATAAGTAAGAGCCCAAACACAAGCAAGCGGATTTTTTTTTATATAAGGATTTGGCAACTAAAACTACACAGCGGAATCCGCTGAAAATTAAAATTTATTATACCCACCATCAAAAAGATGGGGGGTATATTGATTTTGTCATTCCGTGTGTAACATGTCGAAGGAATCATCTAAGACCTCACAAAGTATATATTTTCTGGGTCCTGGTTTGATTCTGAGTCGATCTAGCTATGTCCGTCTGTTGAAAGCAGGCTCGAACGGGACAATGTAGGGGACCGAAATTTGGCACAAATATTTGTCTTATATAAGGTTTGTTTGGGATTGAAAATGGGCAAAATCGGTTAATAAACAAAAAGTTATGGGCTAAAAACTAGAAACACAGGGTGTCCGTTTTATACTTTTCTGCTGATATTTCTTCAACAAAAGCATGTACGACAACGAAATTTTTTATAGTTCGGGGATCGATATAAACTCGGAAACCGAAAATGGGCGAGGTCCGCCACTTTACTGCCCACCTCCTATATAAGATGAAAATCAACGAAATTGTGTTCAAATAGTTCAAGGACCAATGTTAACTCGGAAACAAAAAATGGGCGTGGTCCGCCCACTTTACTCCCATATAACGTAAAATTTGAAAAAGTTGATGGTGGGTATATAGATTCGGCCATCTCAAAAGCTCTCATTTTCTCACTCTCGCTCTCTGTCTGTGTTGCCGTTGTTCCAAAATGAATCACATAGGTTTACATTAAATGTATATAAGAAGGAAAGAGATAGAAAGATTTGCTTTATATTTTGTATGTATGGAATTTAAGAGAGGAAGAAAAACAATTTTTATACATGAAGTTTTGTTGTTGCCATATACAAAAAATATAAAGAAACAAAAACAAAATGCATGTGAAATACGCTGCTGGACGCCTTCTTCATTTAATTTGCATTTCTCTCTTAGAGCTGAAAACAACATCCGTCGCCGCTTGCTTGTGTTTGGGCTCTAATGAATTTTTTCTTTTTTTTTTTTCTTTTTTAATTTAAAAAAAACAACAATAAGAAAAAATCAAATATTTTAAAAACTATTTTCGATTAAAAATTAATTCAAAAGCAAATTTTGTCTCATCACATATTTATTCCTTCTTTAAATATATTAATTGGTAAACAAAATAATAAATCAATAAAAAGTAGATTTTAAAAAAATATTATCATAAAAAAGTAGTCAATAAACTACTTCTATGTAATGTAAGGAGTGAGATCGAAAAAATCTTAACACACATTTTGCCTCATAACTTTTTTCGGAATCAATATTCCAATTTATTATTTTTTTTTTTTTTGATCTAGTTATCATGGAAAAATACTTCAGTTATTATCCTTAATAACAACCATGTTAATTTGTCCTTATTTTCATCAAAATAAGTGACGAAAAAGATTTACGTCCTACAAGTTATTAAAAAATTTCAAAAAATCCAAATAGGTCTTACAAATAATTGGCCACAGAATTAAATGTCGTCCGTAAAACCGTTTCTAATGTTATTAAACAGTATCAGGAGAATTTGACTATTGATGTGAAACCTAGTTCGGTAAGAAAAAAGGACCACATGATATTGGGAAGGCCAGAAAATTGAAGGCATATTGAAAGGAACTCCAAACAGATCTGGTAGAAAATCAGCTCAGTTTTCTCAGTGCTTCGACTATTTGGTGCGAAAATTTCAAGCTAATGGGAAAGTTGATAACATATAAAGTTCAAAAAATTCCAAACTGGAATTCTGCAAAAAAATTACAAGCCAAAAATAGGACTCGAAATTTAAAACCAATTTTCATACAAAAATGCTCAAGCTGTATAATAACATAACATATATAGGTGCTGGCAGAATCTTCGCAGCTTGTGTCTCAAACATTTTTATTGCTAATGCTCGAAGCAATGTTGGAGATAAGTTTAAGACCCAAAAGCAGCAAAAATTTCTTATAAAATTCATGGTATGACAAGCTTTTTGCAGTTGCGGCAAAACAGGAAAGTCATTTGATACATTCGGATCTATAAATACCAAAATATGCATAAAGGAATATTTGCAAAAAAGACTTCTTCTTTTCTTTAGAAAGCTCAACGTGTCCACATATTTTTGGTAAGAAAGCTCTGGAGTGGTACCAAATCAATAACATAGTTTTAGTATCAAGAGAGGTCAATTTTCAAAATTGTCCATAGCTTAGACCAGTAGAGAGATATTGAGGTCTTGTGAAAAGTGGATTCAAGAGCACAAAAAAGGTGTCCCAAAATACTGAAGATTTTAACAGAAAAAGTGACTGAAGCAACTATCAAATCTCCAAAGAAAGGGTTTTCAAAAATGGTCCACAATTTTATAATTAGTGGTTAGAACCATAAAAATTATATATTTCTGTGATCTGTGATAAATTATCAAATGATTAAAAAAAAATAATGAAAACTCTAAGATCAACCGTTTCCAAGTTATTGAATATTATATATGTTAAGATTTTTTCGATCTCACTCCTTAGATGATATGTTGTTGTCATTGAAAAGTAAATACATCCGTAATTACACGACATTATCAAGTTTTTGAACTGTGTTATATATATTAGAAAATTCTTCACTAATCGTTTTAGAAAAAGGAAGCAAATTTCACAGGCACACAGTGGTCCCAAAACGAAATTTTTTTAAAATAATTCTGTAACTTTAGAACTGCTAGTTGTATTTGAATGACAATCCTGAGGTGTATGCCAATTGATTTGGAGGAGGACAGGATCTTAGCGGGTCTGGGGGACGGGGGTGGACTTCCAAACCCCCGTCAAATCGCCAAAATTGCATTTATGATTTGATTGATTTGTACAGAATCCAGAGAATATTTTAAAAGAATTTTAGGACTCAAATTGAGCCCGCAAAGTTTAAAAAACTAAAAAAAAAAAAAAACATGTCCAAAAATGGGTCAACATTTCACTTTGGTCCAAATATAAGCGTATTTTTGTAGAGAATTATAAGGACTATATATGTGCAAAATTTTTTTTTCAATCAAATCATAAATGAAATTTTGGCGATTTTTTAAAAAACTTTCATACCCGAGGTGACCAACTTTGGAAGTCTATCATCCGTCCCCCAGACCTGCTAAGAACCTGTTCTCCTCCAAATCAATTGGCATACACATCAGGATTGTCCATATGAAATTTCATTCAAATACATCCAGCAGTTCTAAAGATACAGAATTATTTCCAAAAAATGTCGTTTTGGGACCACTGCACAGTGTCACATTTGGATGTTTTAGAACGACAAAAATCCAATTTTGGAGATATTGGTCTGAAATTGTATATTCTGTTAGAAGATAAGGCCGTATACATTCCCACTAAAAATGGGTGGGTATAATCACTGCCACTCCCATACTGAAAAAAATTAATTTATTTGTATGAATTTCCTGCATATTTTTGTAAATTATATTAAAAATTAGGGGTATTTTAAAAGTAGGCGTGGCAAGATCTAATCACATCAATCATAGTGTAATACTTATATAACAAATTTTTATTCATTATCCTAAGATGTTTAAATAATTCATAAAAAATGGAAAAATGAGGTACCCCATATTTTTTTTCTAATATTTTAAAAGATCGCAAAAAGTCGCAGCCAAAATTCTCAAATATAATTTTGTAGATATTATTTTATATAACAATCGTATTTTTACATTGGAACTCGTTGGAACTTTTTTGTTCCAGTCCATTAAAAATGGAATTTCCCAAAAAATATTTTTTTTTTAATAATATGATTTCTTTTAAATAAAAAGCAGTATGTTCATTATTTTTTTTTTTAACCTAGCAAATTATAACAGAATAATTTCGATACATTTATTAATACATACCAAAAAAAATCTTATCAATATCTGCAGTATTTACTGAGATATATGAAATTAAAGTTAACATACTTCTTTACAAAAGTTGTAAATAAAATTAAAATATTTTTAGAAATTGCAACTTTGAAAGTCCATAATTCGCGTTATAGACACTTACAAATACTTTTAGTATTTTTTCTATAATATATGATATGTTTTCTATTAAATGCGAGAAAAATTACTTTAATTAATAAGCTTTTATTTTCGTATTTTTGTCGTTCTAATTTGGACAAATGTGACACTGTGCACTGTGAGGCATTAAATTAAATTATTTTTTCTTTTCGTCTCTCTATCTCTCTCCGTGTTTGTTGTATTAAAAACTTAACAAATTAGCATAATTTTTTTTTTGATGTTTTAGCACTTCGCCAATTACATCTTCTGGCAACACTGTTGTCATACTTATTGTTGCAATTGTTGTTGTTTGCTTGCAACTTATTTGTTTGCAAATTGCAATTCGTTTTCCTTTAGCATTCCCTATATTTTTTAAAAAGATTCGAAAGAGTTTTGTACTATGTAGTTGATAATTGCTTAAACTATTTAAACAAGTTGCAACACTTAACGATTATTTCTTCTTGTTTTCCTCTTTAGTTTTTGTGTGTTTTCTTTTTTTACAATTTCAAGCTATGTTTAAAGTGTAGTTAATTTAATAGTAATGTGTTTTTTTTGGTTAAAAATCAAGAGAATCTAAAAAATTGCTTAAAGCAACACAAAGAACAATAACAATTACAGAATTTCTAAAACACATAAGAAGAAAATTTGGATTACACTATGCAACTCCTAAATTCTGCATTGATACTTATTGGATTTTTTATATTCTCATCGTTTACTGGTTACTTATGGATTTAACGTGAAAATGTTTAAATTAATGGAAAATTTAATGCAATATTTAGAGCCCTTCGTATGTTTTGGCCAAACTTCTATAATAACAAAAATAATAACTACATGTAATAGAAAACTAATAAATGGAAAAAAGTCAATGTATGACCTTTATAAAGGAAAATTAAAAATAAAATAAAAGCCACAATACATTTCAATAAAAAGAAATACAATGTTAAATAATTTGGAAAGTTTTACTAGGTAAATGGTATCCTATATTTTACAAAATTCTTATTAACAAAATTTTGTTAATAAGAATGGTAATATTTTTCAAAAAAAAAAAATAATAATACTTTTTAAAAAATGGTACCTTTTTGGAAGAGTAATTAAAAGAAAGTTTAAGTATGTATGTATAGTTGTATAAGTATTCCTATTTTAGGAACAATTTTAAAATTGGAAAATAAATTAAAAAATCTTAAAATTGTATACGTATAGGAAAACAACTTTTTTCATTTTTTTAGAAATTGTTAATATTTTTAACTTATTTATAGAATTTTTATTTTAAAAATATTGATTTACACCAGCTGTTTCTGTTTATTAAAAAATATATTGACTATTGGCTGCAATTAGAGCGCTTCAATATCACTCAAATAATACAACATCATAAACTTAAAAACAATTTCAAGGTGTTCAAAATTAATTGAATTAATATTTTCCATTCAGCACAGACAATAAAACACTTTAGCACACACATACCACAATTTGTTTTTAAAATATTGTTAACCCCTTTTAAAATAACGTTGGTTTATTGGCAATACTAAAAAAAAAATTAAAAACTTGAAAATAAGAGATAACTTTAAAACAAAAATCATTTAATGAGTTTTTAAAAGTTTTAAAAACAAAACTTCATAAAGCGGAGAATAACAAAAAAAAAATAGTATTTGATGCCAAAATATTAAAAAAAAAAAATTAAGTTTTTAAAAAAATACAAAAAGATTTTTTTCCGGACGTAATCATCATTAAGAAAAAAAAAATCTGGTTTCTTTTGTTAGCCAAACACCAATTCAAAAAATTAGACAACAACAAACGGTTAAAATCTCAATGCTATTTGTTTGAATCTTACACTGACAAAAAAATATGAGCAGTAAAGTTCAAAATCGTTGCGCACTATTCTATAATCTAGACTACAGTCTGCATTAGCATACTATTCTAAAGTCTAATACGTAGACTATTCCATAGTAGAGTTTACAAACTAATCCATAGTCGTGTTTATTTAACATTTCATAGACGAGTTAATAGATTATTCTATAGGCGAATTTATAGACTATTCCGTAGTCGAGTTTATAAACAATTATTTAGCCCAGTATATGGATAATTCTGTAGCCTAATCTATAGACAATTCTATAGCCTAATTTATACACAATTCTATAGCCTAATCTATAGACTTTTATATAGTCTAGTCTATAGTCTAATCTGAAGACTTTATATATTCTAGTCTAAAGACTACAATATAGTCTAGTCTGTAGACTACAATACAGTCTAGTCTGTAGACTACAATATAGTCTAGTCTGTAGACTACAATATAGTCTAGTCTGTAGACTACAATATAGTCTAGTCTGTAGACTACATAATAGTCTAGTCTATAGACTATAATATAGTCTAATCTATAGACTATAATATAGTCTAATCTATAGACTATAGTATAGTCTAGTCTATAGACTATAGTATAGTCTAGCCTATAGACTATAGTATAGTCTAGTCTATATACTATAGTATAGTCTAGTCTATATACTATAGTATAGTCTAGTCCATAGACTATAGTATAGTCTAGTCTATAGACTATAATATAGTCTAGTCTATAGACTATAATATAGTCTAGTCTATAGACTATAATATAGTCTAGTCTATAGACTATAATATAGTCTAGTCTATAGACTATAATATAGTCTAGTCTATAGACTATAATATAGTCTAGTCTATAGACTATAATATAGTCTAGTCTATAGACTATAATATAGTCTAGTCTATAGACTTTAATATAGTCTAGTCTATAGACTATAATATAGTCTAGTCTATAGACTATAATATAGTCTAGTCTATAGACTATAATATAGTCTAGTCTATAGACTATAATATAGTCTAGTCTATAGACTATTTTATAGTGTAATCTATAGACTGTTTTATAGTTTAGTCTAGTCTATACACTATTTTATAGTCTAGTCTATAGACTATTTTATAGTCTACTCTATACACTATTTTATAGTCTAGTCTATAGACTATTTTATAGTCTAGTCTATAGACTATTTTATAGTCTAGTCTATAGACAATTTTATAGTCTAGTCTGTACACTATTTTATAGTCTAGTCTATATACTCTTTTATAGTCTAGTTTATAGACTATTTTATAGTCTAGTCTATAGACTATTTTATAGTCTAGTCTATAGACTATTTTATAGTCTAGTATGTACACTATTTTATAGTCTAGTCTATATACTCTTTTATAGTCTAGTCTATACACTATTTTATAGTCTAGTCTATAGACTATTTTATAGTCTAGTCTATACACTATTTTATAGTCTAGTCTATAGACTATTTTATAGTCTAGTTTATAGACTATTTTATAGTCTAGTTTATAGACTATTTTATAGTCTAGTTTATAGACTATTTTATAGTCTAGTCTATAGACTATTTTATAGTCTAGTCTATAGACTATTTTATAGTCTAGTTTATAGACTATTTTATAGTCTAGTCTATAGACTATTTTATAGTCTAGTCTATATACTCTTTTATAGTCTAGTCTATACACTATTATTTATATAGTCTACTCTTTAGAATTTATAAAATATTTTGTAGTTGAGTTTATAGACTATTCTATAGTCGAATTTAAGCCAATTCTATAACCGACTATTCTATACTCGATTTTACAGACTATTCTATAGTCCAGTTTATAGGCTATACTATAGCTATATATAGACTAAAAATTATGTTACATCCTGGTATATAGATTATTCTATATCCTAGTTTAAAGATTATTCTATAGTAAAGTATATAGACTATTCTCGATGCTATAGTTGAAGCTCTACTTGAATCTAAAGTCATATCATTATTAAAGTTTATAGTGGAGTCTAAAGTCCAGACAATTATCAAGTCTATGGTCGAGTTTCTAGTGGAGTCTGTAGTCTATACTCATGTCCATAGTCTAATATATTCACGTTATTAAAATCTTAATCAAATCACCTTTAATTAAAAATCATTTTAAATAAAATTCCAGAAGATTCTCTTATTTAAGAAAAAATAATATATACATAAAATTAGCAAAACTTTTGACATAAAATATTTGTTTTTATTTAAAAAAAAAAAACGTTAAAGAAAAAATACCCTATTGAGGCCGTGTAAATTAGATTATAAAAATAAAAACATTTTTTATAGTTTTTAATAAAAAAAAATATAAAAAAACAACAATAACAAATAGGCAAAAACATAATAAAAATAGTGAAACGAAAAAATAAATAAAACAAATCATAAATTTCGCGCCAAAAAATTTACGCTTCAAGCGATTAACAACACGCAGCACGCTATTTTTTGTTGTTGCTGTTGTTTTTGTGGCAACAGACAAAAAGTACATGTTGACGTAAAGACTTAAAAATATTTAATGAAAATATTTATTCATTAAATAGAAGAAAAAAATAATAATAATAAATATAAAATAAGTTGTTTTTTTAAAATACCCTATAAAATAAGAGAATTTTTCTCTATTAAGTACTACCACCATATAATGTGAGAGAAAATGCTATATTCCGCTTTGTGGTTATCAAAGGACAATGTTTATGTAGGAAGATGTTTTCACGACCAAATTTTAGATTTATTTCATTCAAATACTATACAAAGCTTAAAAATGTAGTTGTAGGAGAATGCGGTTTGTCTAATTAGTATTTTGTTTTATTTCGTTTTTTCTTTGCCTTTTTTAATTGTTTTGTTTTGATTGTTGTTAATTTTTTTTATTTTATTTTATTTATGAACGCATTATTTAGGTGAAGGCTTCAACTTAAAATAATTATTTTAGATTTTTAAATGCTTTTAAATAAGACGAAATAATACATCGTCGCATGACATGTTAAATTGTAAATTTTTTATGTGTTTGTATTTTGTATTATTTTTTATATGAATATAAAAATGTTTTTATTTAATTTTGCAAACAAAACACACACTTTCTTTACCCACTGTGAGTAGGCGTTTTTTTACACACACATTTATTATGGCGCTTTTTTTGATGGGTTTAATTTTTGTTATTTTTATTAAAACATTTATTATAATGATGAAGACATGTCATTGAAATCATTTAAAATTTTACAAAGAAATATTTTTAATATTTTTAAATATTTTTAGAAAATAAAACAAAAACCATGAATAGAGAAAAAAAATATATATTAGGAATTTGGCCAAGATCAAAATTTAATGCAATAAATTTAATAAAAAAATAGACTGTAGACTAGACTATAGAAAATATTATAGACTAAACTATAGAAAATATTATAGACTAAACTATAGAATAGAACACAGATTTGATTATAAACTAGACTATAGACTAAACTATAGTCTAGACTATACACTAGACTATAGACTACACTATAGACTAGACTATAGACTAAACTAGTCTATAGACTAGATTATAAAATTTATTAGACTAGACTATAGACTAAACTATAGACTAGAATATAGACTAAACTAAAGACTGGATTATAGATTAAACTATAGACAAGACTATAGACTAGACTATAGACTAGGTTATAGTCTAGACTAGACTATAGACTAGACTATAGCCTAGACAACACTTTAGACTAGACTATAGACTAAACTAGTCTATAGACTAGATTATAAAATTGACTATAAACTAGACTTTAGACTAGAATATAAAGTAGACTATAGACTAGAGTAGTCTATAAACTAGATTATAAAATTGACTACGGACTAGACTATAAACAAGACTATAGACCAGATTATAAAATTTATTAGACCAAGGTAGATTAAGAAGGTAACGACAACTCTACAACACCAAAAAAAACCCATGTATTTTGTTTTTGCATTGTCATCTCTTCTGTCAACTTTAGTTTTCACATGTTTCTTTACAAAAAACAAAAACAATTCATGTAGTAAAAAGAGAGGAGAAAAACGCAATAACACAAAAGTAAGCAAAAAAAATGTGAACATAAACAAAAATTTGACACTTCAAATTACAAAACACAGGCAGCCATATTGATTTCAAAAAGAAAAAAAATTCTCAGCTGTTTTAATGTCGTTACCTTCTTAATCTACCTTGGACTAGACTATAGACTAGACTATAGACTAAACTATAAACTAGATTTTAGACTAAACTATAGACTAAACTATAGACTAGACTATAGAATAAACTATAGACTAGACTATAGACTAAACTATAGACTTGACTATAGACTAAACTACAGACTAGACTATAGACTAAACTATAGACTAAACTATAAACTAGGCTATAGACTAAACTATAGTCTAGACTATAGACTTAACTATAAACTAGGCTATAGACTAGATTTTAAACTAGGCTATAGACTAAACTATAAACTAGGCTATAAACTATAGTATAGACTATAGACTTAACTATAAACTAGACTATAGACTAGACTTTAGACTAGACTATAGACTAGATTTTAAACTAGGCTATAGACTAGACTATAAACTATATTATAGACTATAGACTAAACTATAAACTAGACTATAGACTAGACTATAGACTAGTCTTTAGACTAAACTATAGACTAGACTTTAGACTAAACTAGTCTAGTCTATAGACTAGATTATGAAATTGACTAGACTAGTTTATAGACTAAACTATAAAATATACTATAAACTATAGTCTAGAATATAGACTAAACTATAGTCTATATATAGTCTAGATTAGGCTATAGACTATACTATAGTCTAGTCTATGTATAATCTATTTTATTCACAGCTAATAGTCTATAGTTTTGTCAATAGTCTTGTTTATAATCCAGTCTATAGAATAGTCTATAGCCCATAGTCTATTATATTCTATAGTTTGTAGCTTGGTGTGTATAGCTTATTCTATAGCCTTGTCTATTTTAGTCAAAAGTCTCATATTTCGTACGTATACATAACTTTCATCAATTCCATAATAAAGATGTATAAATTTATTGCAAATAAAAACAACAAATTGCAAATATTTAAGTACAAAATACAAAAAACAATTTCTCATGTGTGCAAAAGAGTAAATAATAAAAAAATAGTAAAACTTAATACATAAGTTTAATAAAAACAATGTATATACAAATTATTGTATTTTTTCCACTTTGTATGTCCATAAAACCGCAAACACAAACCACAAAATATATGATATTTTTTAACCAGTAAACAGACACTCACTACAACTGACAATGAGAGTTAAAAATCACACAATTTGTGACAGCTTAGCAACAAAATAAAATGACCCTTCTTCTTCTCCACCTACATCACTCCCCATTAAAAATTAAATAAAAATCTTTGAGGTATAAAAAAGTAGTTGAAAATATATACAATATATTTTTGCAATTAAATTAATTTTATGTTTAAAAAGAAAAAAAAGTTTAATTGTTTAAATTAAGAGAGAGAACAAAAATAAAATAGATAAAGTCGTAGAAGTTTTGGGTGAAAATTTATTATTTGATGTTATATAATATCAAGTTCCTTAGTTGGGGTTCACACACAGCAATTTTATTTGCCGCAATGCTGAGTTTATTGGAGAGAGAGGAGAAGGGAATAATAAATATTTGCATTACATTTACCTCTCTCGCCTACAAAGTTAGAATTGCGGCAAGAAAAATTGCCGTGTGTGAACTTCGACTTATAGACTTGATTATAGTCTAGTCGATAGTATTGTCTATAGACTAGTGTATAGTCTTCGCTATAGATTAAGCTGAAGTTCTATAACCTAGTCTATAATATTGACTGCATTCTAGTCTTTAATCATGTCTTTAGTTTAATCTATATTGACTATTGTTTATTCTATAACTTGCCGATATTTTAGTTTAAATTCTATAATATTAGCTATAGTATAATATGTAGTCTTGACCTCAATTTCAAAAATATATTATTTTTATTAAATTAATAGAAAAACATTGAAAATAAATTGATTTTCATAAGTTTTACCTAAGTTGGAGAATTCGAAGTTGATTACAAATTCTGTAAAATTGCGAAAAATCAATAAATTATTTAAAAGTTTAGTTTCAATGATTTTCGAAAAAATTCGAACTTAATTTAAAAATTTGAAACTTAAGAAAAAAAGTTTTAGTTAAGAAGAAAATATATTATTTGAACCAAATAAGGTTGATTGACACGAAAAAACATTTTTTTTTCTCAAATTTAAGCTAAGTTCGAAAATTCGAAGTTGATTACAAATTTTCGAAAATTGCAAAAAAGGTGAAAACTTTATTAGAACCTTGAAAAATATTATAAATTTATTATAAATATTTTTTTTATAATATTTAGTTCATGTTCGAAAAAATTCGAACGAAATTTTAAATTTTCGAACTTTATAAAAATCATAAAAATTTCATAATTTATCACTAAAATTAGATTAATGAACTAAAAAAGTTAATTTTTCTAATTTTAGCCATGTTCGAAAATTCGAACTTGATAACAAATTTTTGAAAACTGCGAAATAGTTGGAAATTTTTATAGAAAACTAAGACAATATTGTAAGTTTATTAGAATTTAAATTTTATTAAATTAGGTTTATGTTTGAAAATATTCTAACTTTATTTTAAGATTTCGAACGTGAAAAATATATTATTTGAACTTAATTAGTTCGTAAAAACATTTGTTTAAAAGGAAAAAGAAATGATTTTCTCAAATTTATCACTAAAAGGCTACACTTATTTTTATTACGAAAAGGCTACATACACTTCGTCGAATCGACGACAGTGATTTTAAATAAGTTTTTGTACACAATATAAAATTGAATATTTTCCAAAATTTACCTTTTTTGAATTATTTAATTTATATATAAATAAAATAAAACAAAACAAAAAATATATGTTTTCGTCCACTTAACTACCAATAATTCAGTTTTGAAAATATTGTTTTTTTAATAAAAAACGACAACACTGAAAAATGTGTCGTCGATTCGATGAAGTGTGAAGCTTAGTTCAAAAATTCTAACTTATTATTTAAATTTATTGTGAAATGCTTTAAGTTTAGGAAATTCGTCTGAACATTGAACAAAAAATTATTATTTTTTTCTTATTATTAAAATTATGTTCGAAAAAATCAAATTTTTTACACAGAAAACATATTTCAACCACAACTTACATATATAAATACCATTCGACTCAGAATCACTATTTCAAAAAGTCCATACAAATATCCTCTCGTAGAAGCTGACGCTGACGTAAGTTTTCATCTTAAGCCCACTTGCAAAATGAGGGCAGTTTTTATATAAATCTTTAGAAAAATCTTTAAAAAAATCTTAAAATTCATAAATTTTTTAAGGTTGAGAAATTTTGTTTCAGCCGGCTCACATACGACTTTTAAACGCCGCCAAAAATGTATAATGTCACTCACCGCCGTTGAATTTGTTCGGCTTAAATCTCCGATTAAAAGTGTGCAACAAATCAAAAAATAAAAAAAAGAAGAGCAGCACATTGTATGAGAAAATAATGTAAACAAACAACGTTTCAAAACGTAAACAACAAACGAAAGAGCTTTTTTATTATTTTTATTTTCTAGTATAATTGAGAACATTATTCATATAATTGTTGTTGTTTTTCAATTATTTTTTCTCTATAAATAAATGATAATATCAAATAGTGTATGTGAAGAATTGTTTTATATACTTAAATAATTTATAATTCTTTTTTCTTTTTCTTTTTTTGCATATGCAAATTTATTTTATCAAACAGCAACAATTATAACAATAACAACAAAATAGCAGCAAGAAGAGAAATGACTTTAGGTAAACAATAAACAACAAAACCATCTGTATAGGTACAAAAGCAACAAACTAGATACGAATACAAAATTTAAGTAATCGAGTACACAATTATCGTACGATGACAACAACAAACAAACAACATGCGCATTGCAATAACAGTGGGTTAAATAAAATGTGGATGAAATCATACACAACAAAAATTAAAAGCATGTGCAAAAACTTATACTACTAAAAAAAAATTAATTGACTAATACAAACAATATAAAATTATTAAAGAGATATAGTGCAAACGAATATATAGAAAAAAAGTATATAAAAACAATAATGCAAAAAAGCAAAAAGAAAATACATAATAAATTGTTCAAACAAAAATCTTTAAAATAAAACTAAAAAACAATTAATAAATATAAGGCAAAGAGAAAGGTGAAGACTGATTAACTGGCAAATTGAATTTTGTTCAATTGCACTCTAATAATACTTAAAAAAATAAGTAAAAGTTTTGTTGGTTAGCAACACATTATACAGGTAAAAAATAGTACATTTTTCTATTAGTTATTAACTAAATAATATACAAATGTACTATATTTGTTAATATAATTTTTAGTTTTAACTATAAATTAATAACAAGAAATTAAGTAGGGTAAACATAGTTTTATATTTTTAATTAAAATATATATTTCAGTACTTTAAAGATATTGCGAAAGTTCATGTAGATTGGCACGTAGGCCAGTACTTTTTGCACTACATCTTTTTCCATAAGTATTGTAGAATTTTCTTAGAAATGCAAACAAATAAAAGTTAATTTCATCAGAATTTTTAATTCCTACTAATAGAGGATTATGACGCAATAAAAAATTAATATGAATAAATTTATTTAGAAAAGATCAGCATTAATTTTTAATTTTTAAAAAAGTTTTTATTATTAAAACTAAAAATTTATTTTTAAATTAATAATTTGCAAATATTAAAATTAAATAAATTATTGAAAATGATTTAATAATTCTCTCAAGCTCCAACAAAATGCAATACAATACAAAAAATGTTCTGAAATATATATTCGAAATATTCTAGGGTGATCGACTCGGTTTTCCAACCGGTTTTAAACCGTTTTTTCCGTCAATGTGCTGTCGGTTTTTTCAAAATGTTCAATTTTCGAATGTTGAATAGACCGGTTTTTTTAAACACAAAAAACCGGTTTTAAAAATACCTTTTTATTTAAAAAATTATGCACTAAATATTGATATTTGAGTCGAAATTTATGATTATTTTTTTAATATTGATATTGATGATAATAATGATATTCTTTAAGAAATGTAGTCTTTATATAGAAATATTAACTTCTGCAAATAAACCGGTTAACCGGTTTTTTCTGAATTTAAAAAAGTACAACCGGTTTTTTAATACCAACTATTCGAACTATTCGAAAACCGGTTTCTCCAAAAAGTCGAATAATCGATCACCCTAAAAAATTCCCAAAATACTAAAAATTAATTCAAATCATAATATTTGGGTATTAAATAAAATAAAAAAATTCGAATTTTTACCAAAAAATAAATTTGAATTAATACTAATTATATTAATAAACATGAATATTGATTTTTAGCTAATTTCGAAAATTCGAATTTGATATAAAATTACGAAAAAGATGTAAATTTGTCAAAATACTATAAAATTGTTTAGATTTAACATTTAAATTTATTTAACTAAGTTCGAAAAAAAAATTAAACTAAGTTTAGAATTTTCGAACTTAAAAAAATATATGAAAATCTTAATAACATATTACTAAAATTAAAGCAGAGCAAAAACATTGATTTTATAGGTTTTTAGCTTTTGTTCGAAAATTCGAAATTGATATAAAATCTTCAAATATTAACAGGATTATAAAAATAAATACAAAATATTAACATAGTTTTAAACATTTTCGCAAAATTCCGAAACTATTTTCGAACTTAACAAAAAACGAATAATTTTTTCAAAAATTAATTAAAAATCTTAGAAAATTGCGAAATATTAAATTCATTAAAATTTTTATTTTGTAATATTTTTTCGAAAAATATTAAAAATATTTTATTTTAATTAAATTAAGGAGAAAAGCATTGATATTAAAACTTGTTTTATTGAATTTTATTGAAGTTTTAGCTAAGTTCGAAAATTCGAAGATGATTTACAAGTCTCGAAAATTTCGAAAAATTCATCTTTTAATAAGGAAAAGCAATGTGAAAATTCGTACTTCATTACAAATATTCGAAAACTGCGAAAAGTTGAATTTTTTTTAATTTTCATACAGTGATGTTCAATGAAATAGAGCCACCATGATCCAAAATGTTTAAAGCAAAAAAGGATGTACTTAAACTTTATAAATATTTAATTTTTCATTTATTTTTCTTAGATTATAATAAAAATAACACAAATTCAAAGTTATTGTGGTAATTTAAAACTTAAAGGACTTTATATTCTTAAAAATACTTAAAATAGTCATATATTTCGTGTGAATAAAAATAGAGCCACTCAATTAAGTTATCTGAAACAAAGTAATTTTATGCATTAAATGTTGAATTTTTCTCTAAATACCCTTTATTTACCTCAGTATTTTGTGGAATAACCATTATTTTTAATAACGGCTGCGCAACGTCTTGGCATTGAGTCTACCAGCTTTTGACAAGTTTTGATTGGAATATTCCTCCATGCATCCTCTATCAATAGCCATAGCTGATCCTTATTGGATGGATTCTTTCCTCTAAGACTCATTTTAACAATTTGCCAAAAGTTTTCAATAGGATTTAAGTCTGGCGACTGTGCAGGCCAGCTTAATGTGTGTTTTTGCCCGCTTCGATGTGTGTTTCGGATCATTGTCTTGCTGAAACACCCATCGAAGCGGCATCTCCCATTCAGCATAAGGCATCATAACGTCCGTTAGTATTTTAGTATAATACTCTGCGTCCATTCTTCCCTGAATACGAAATAGAGGCCCTGTTCCATAATAGGAGAAACAGCCCCATACCATTATATTTCCGCCCCCATGTTTAATGGTTTTTATTGTATATTGGGGACGAAATTCGGTGTTGGGGGGTCTGCGCACAGTCAGACAAATTAACAAATTAACTTTTTTTTCATCGGACCACAAAATATTGCGCCATTTGCTGAGAGGCCAGCTCAGATGCTCCTTTGCAAATTCTAATCTTTTTTTCTGGTGTTTTTTCGTGAGGTATGGAACCTTTCTGCTACTTTTTGCCTTTAAATTATTTTTGAGCAAGAGTTTACGTATAGTTGAGGTGGAAACATCTAATTTATATTCCTTTTTAAGGGCTGAAGAGGTAACAAAAGGGTCCTGTTTTACCTGTCACAAAATTTTTCGCTGCATACAGGGTGTTATTTTTGATTTTCTTCCTCTAGTTTCTGGTTTAAATGTATATTTTATAGCGTTTTCCACCATTTTCTTTGAGCAACCAATTATTTCAGCAAATTTTCTTTGGCTTTTACCTTCATTATGGAGTTTTTTTATTGTTTCCCTGCGTTCTTGGCTACAATGTTTGCCTCTGCCCATTTTTTACCCTTAACTATAAATTTTTTAAAAATATTATTCTAGAATTATAATGAGATGTTAAACTTACCATTTGCTTCAAATTCAATTTGAAAATCTTATTTTTTTTTTTTTTTTTCTTAAATTTTGCTACTTTTGGCAACTGCCTCTATTTTATGGCACACTTGTTTTCACATCAAAATTAATACTTTCATTAAAATAACAAATAATTACGCATAAACCATTTAAAAAATAACGGGATTATATTCATAAGAGATGAGTAAAAGAAATGCATTTATTTGTTTTTGTGCAATTCTTTGTATAAGAGAATAATTAAGAGAAAGTTTTTGAAGAAGTATGTGGTTCTATTTTATTGAACATCACTGTATATGTAATTTTAATGTTTTCACCAAAAGGATTTATCTGACCATATATTTTGGCTAAGTTCGAAAATTCCAACTTTATTACTTTTTTGCAACCACTGCGAAAAGTTTAAAATATATACAGAACTTTGAAAATTACTATATAAATTTATTAGATTAAAATATTTGGTTCATGTTCGAAAAAAATTGGAACTTTCAATTTTCAAACTTAAAAAAAAAATTTTGAAAATATATTCTTAAGTTTGATTAATTAAAAAGAGTGATATTTTTAAATTTTATCTAAGAAAATTTCGAATATTCAATATTAAGCTAACATTTTTTCGAATATGTACCAAATATTATAAAATTTCAAATTTTAATCAATTTAGGAATTTTTTTCAAAATTTCCAATTTTTTTTGAAAATTTCGAAAAAGTAAAAGAGTTCGAATTTCAAAATTTTCCAAAAAAGTTGGAAATTTTGAAAGAATTATTAAAAAATTTCATAAACTGATTAAAGTTTGAAATTTTATAATATTTTATACATATTCGAAAATAATTTAGCTTAATATTGAATTTTCGAAAATGGCAAAAAAAATATAACTTCGAAAATGTATAACTAAAATTACATTAATGAACTAAAAATGTAATTTTTACAAAATTTAGCTAAGTTCGAAAATTCGAACTTAATTAAACATTTTCGAAAACTGTTGAAAATTTTATCAGAACCTTGAAACATATAATAAATTTGTTAAAATCAATTTTTTTGTTCGAAAAAATTTGAACTCAATTATTTTCTAATTTTCGAACTTAACAAAAAACATTTCATTTTATAATTTTTCACTTCAATTTAATAGTGATTTTTGAAGTTAGAAAATTCAAACATAACTAAACATTTTGCGAAAAGTAGGAAATTTTCATAGTAATATTTAAAGTTTATTCGAATTTAAATTTTATCAAATTTGGTTTATATTCGAAAATATTGTTTTTCAATTCACGATAATTTAAAATTAAATTCGAATTTTCGAACTTCATAAATACATTAAAAAAGTAATTTTTACAAAATTTTGCTAAGTTCGAAAATTCGAACTTGATTAAACATTTTCGAAAACTGTTGAAAATTTTATCAGAACCTTAAAAAATGTAAAAATTATTAATCAATAGTTTTTAATATTCTTTGCTCGAAAAAATTTTAACTAAATTTTTAATTTTCGAACTTAACAAAAATCATTTCATTTCATAATATATCACTTAAATTTAGTGATTAAAATAGTGATTTTTTAAGTTAGAAAATTCTAACATAACTAAACATTTTGCGAAAAGTTGGCAATTTTCATAGAAATAGTTTATTTTTATTCGAATTTAAATTTTATCAAATTTGGTTTATGTTCGAAAACATTGTAACTTAATTTCGAAATTTCGAACTTCATAAATACATTATTTCAACTAAATTAATGAGCAAAAAGAATTGATTTCAAAGAAAAAGCCATGTTTTTCGCAAATTTAAGCTTAGTTCGAATATTCGAACTTAATTTTAAATTGCAAAATAATTGTAAAGTTTGACAGTATATTGTAAATTAAATTAAAATTTTACATTTTTTTATATTAAAATCATTTAAAATCAAAAATTCTAATTTCGAACTTTAAACTTAAAGTCAAAATTTCTGAAACATATGATTAATGTTTTTTACGAGTTTTAACTAAGTTCAAAAATTCGAACACTGTGAAAATTACGGAATACTATAAAAATGCTATAAATTCTATAAAATTTCGACGGAATACTATAAAAATGCTATAAATTCCTTAATTTGAAAATTTTAAAACTTAATTTCGAACTTTGCAAATATTGCCTGGTTTTTAGAAATTTATCATTTAAAGTAAATTAATGAGTAAAATGACTATTTAATATGGAAAAAACTTGTTTATCTAAAATTTTAATGATGTTCAAAAATTCGAAATTTATATAAAAATTTTTAAAATTCTGTGAATATGTAAATTTTTATATAATAGAAAAGATAACATAAACTTATTAAAATCTTAAGTTTTTGTAATATTTTTTCATGTTCGAAAAAACGCATACTTAATGAAAAACTTCAAGATTATGCAAATAAATTATTTAAAACAAATTAATTTCGACAAAATCATATAAAAAAACTTCAAGATTATGCAAATAAATTATTTAAAACAAATTAATTTCGACAAAATCATATAAAAATACTACAAATTATTCAAACTTTATATTTTATAAAATTTGGTTTAAGTTCGAAAACATTCGAAGTCAATTTCGAATTTTTTATCTTAACAAAAAACGTGTAAATTTCAAATATATTTCAATTAAATGAAATTTATAGCCAAAACTATTGATTTACACAAGTTTTAGCGAAGTTCGAAAATTTTAACTTGATTTAATATTTTCGAATATTACGAAAATCCTGCAAATTTGAATAAAACATTGTAAAAATAATAAAAATTCTTGTTCGAAAAAATTCGAACTTAATTCACTCGTTTAAAATTTTTCAAACATTTCAAAAACTAGCAATTTTTTTGAAAATTTATTTCATTTCAATTAAACAACTTTAACCAATTTAAGAACAAGGTCAAAGATCAAAATTGTTATGTTTAAAATTTTTTTTAAATAAAATTCAAATCCGTAAGAGTTTAAATTATATGTGATAACAAATTTTATTATAATCCAAGAGTATTCCAAAATAATTAATTTTACAATTTTATATTTAACTGATTGAAGAGAACAAACTCTTTAGATTAAGAGATTAATTCAAATCAGTCATAATTTCTAAAGGAAATTATATAAAAAATAATTATCATGATTGTAAAATTATTCTAAAAAAATAATGAAACGGTTTCTACAAGTCTTATCATTTAGTTTAAAATATATAAAGGAAATAATAAAACAACAAAAAAAAATATAAAGAATATTGCCAACTACAAGGTCATTTGAAATGCAGTTCAATACACTTTTTTTATCTTTGCTATTTTTATTTTTTTCTTCAAACCCTCAAATAGTTGACGTATATAGAAACAAAAAAAAAAAACGCAATGCACAAGAAAATTTCAAATAACAACAACCACACAATATTTTAACAATACACAAAGAAAACAGATTAATTGTGGCAACCGAATTTGTTGCCAATCGAATTTGGTCGGTTGCAGGAACTATCATACAAGTTGGTTGTAATAACTGAAAGTATTCGGTTCTCGTAATAGTTTGGTTCTAAAGGGAGAGGTACTATTGTGAATTAAACTTTTAAAATTTTGACTTTTATCAATTTTCTTTTATTAAAAATATAAACAAAAAAAATACCTCATAATACAATATGATTTAACATGTTTTCAAAATTAAACAAAAATTTAATAAACAGCTTACATATAAATTCTGCTTAGTTTGCCGGATTTCTATAGCAACTTGACAATCGATTAAGGGAAGTTACACGATTTCTGATGCAGGAATTGTACCCTCTCTTTCTTATTTCAGATTTGTAACAGGAAATTTTTCGTATTTAGTAGTGACAAGAAATTGATTTTGTTTTTAAGCCTGAAAAATTGAAAAACCCACACATTAAACAAAACTTTACGTAAAATAATAGATTTACACAGATTTATACATGTACATATGAGACAAGAAATCTACAAACCTTTTTTATAAGTATCAGCAAAAGTTAATATTTAAAACAAAATTATATTTTTTTACATTTGGGGGATACACAAGGTGTGCTATCATGTCGTATTGTCATATGTCCTAAAATATTTCAATGTATAAAAAATATTGTTATTGCTTTTCCTTTGTAAAATTTTATGACATTATGACAATACGACATGATAGCACTCTTTGTGAATCCCCCAATTGTGTTTAAAATTTGTATATTTAATTTTTTTTTTTACGAATGTCAACAAGAAAAAAGAAATACATTGGTTGGGAACACTAATTTTTTTATTATAATAATTAACATATGGGAGGAATACATAAAGTAATGAATTAAATTCAGTTGCTTTTTCCAAATTATAGAAATAAATTTAAATAAAACCCAAATCCATTCATTCAACTTACTTAACAGTTTCTAAAATCTCAATTCAGTTACAACGATGTTTTAGTTGTTCTAAATATAGCAATACTATTAGATTTATAACTTTTTGGTATTTAGGAATAAATTTTTATTAGACTGATTGAAATTGTGTAATGAGAACCGTTTTCCAACCAATCTTTTTTCTGTGTGATATGTTTTAAAAAATATAAAAATAAAGCCATCAATCAAATTTTATAATATTAAACTCTTTCTTTAAAAAAACAAAAAAAAAATATCAAAGAAAGCTAAGAATATCAATGAAAAAATTAAAAAAAAAAAAAAAAAAAAACAAAAAAAAAAGAAACATTAAAAAAACAAAACCCTTCTTCTTTCTCGTCTACTATAAATTTTCTTGTTTATATTTGATTAAAAAATATTTAAGTTTCCTTGACCATAACCTAGAAAATATACAAAAACTACAAAATATTTGTTCGTTCATTTTAAAATAAATATTTAACTGCAAATAAAAATAATCTTAATAATATTTTTTATTGGTTATAATAAAATTTATATGTAGAGATATGTATTTGTGAAGAAAAATATGATGATTAAACAAAAAATTTAACATAATTGTTGCTATTTTTCATAAACAAAATTTGTTTAGAAGTTTTTCATATTAACCAACAATTGCTACAATTGTTGTTGCTATTTAGTCGTCACTAGCTATCGCAAAAAGCCAATGAACGCTGAACAAAAAAATAAAATAAACTTTCATTTGAAAATAAATAGTATTATACAATTAAACAACAAAACTTTTAAACAAATAAATAAAACTAATAATAATTTATGTCAACATTACTCAGCTGTGCCGAAAATATAGATAAAAAAAAATAATGAATAAACTACTTGTAAATACTTTATTGATTTAAGCTATAAAATTAGACTGCTACAGATTTTTAGGGTGAAAAATGGCTTTGAATAGTGTAAGTTTGTCTAGAATATTTCCTTTAATTGTAAATTTACCTTTTACAAAATATAAGTATTGCCAATGAAATTGATCAAATCAAATTGAAAAATGTTCGTGATTACTATGATTAAAAATAATTTTTGGAATATATGTCTGCCGGATGTCTGTCCGACTGTCTGTTGAAATGGATTTTTTGAAGCCCACAGTCCTGTAAATACATTTCTTTTTCAACATATATGTCGTATATAGTCTGGAGATGGTTGGTATTGGAATTCAGCGAAATCCGTTCAGAAAACGATTTTCTAGAGCAGCCTCAAAATTTTTCCAATTTTTCTTTGCCTAAATTTAATAACACTGGCCAACAAAAAAAAATTTTTTTGTGCTCCTTCAAAAAAATATATGGACTAGATGGAATTCCGCATGCTAAACTCGAATCTGCTTTCAGTTTTCTCCCATCAGGTCGAGATATTTTTTTTATGGGCGTGTCTAATATTGCGCCCTAAATAAGCCGATTACTCGAGTATATTTCAAATAAGTGTCCGAACAAAATTTTTTCATGCTAAATTCAAGATTTCTTTTTTTTTTTTACTAAAACTTCTTTTTAAAAGTGAAAACATCAAAAATGTTTCAGTTTATCATCTTTATCCCAAAGCTGACAAAACTACAAAACCACGTATCATAAAAATTGATGCACAAATCTTGATTGGATTCACAGTTAAGTTGAGATACCCATTCATACCTACAGTTAAGTGGAAACAGCTTAGTCGGAAAAAAATTTTTTTTTTTTTTTTTTTTGTATTAAATAAAAAATGGCGGATAAGATGTAATTTAATGTGCTAAATAAGAATCAGCTTTTACTTTTTTTCTATCACGTATTGATTTTTTTTTTATGGCCACGACTACTATGACCCCGCCTTTAGGCAGTCACACTTGTATAACTCGAGAACTGTTTGTCCAATTAAGATAAATTAAACTCCAGTAGATAGTGATCTAAATTATCTTTGAGCTGAATTTACATAATTTTTTTATCCAGTTAATATTTCCGTAGTTATTCGGTAATTAGTAGCGAAAAGTTTAAATTATTTTTTTGAAAAATCGTGAAAATTTTGATCCATAACTGAAATTCTTGAGCGAATAAAAAATATTGTTGAAGACAATTTTCGTATACATCTTTGATGTATCACTTATCAAAATCGTGTAAAGGGTTCTTGAGTTATAGCCTAAGTTTGACAAACCATACTCGAATTTTATAGTGTGACTGCTGAATAAGGTGATGATAAAAAAATCAGTACCCAATAGAAAAAAAGTGAATGCAGATTCTTGTTTAACTCGTCAGAATTTACCTAGTCCACCTATTTTTGTTTCAAGAAAAAATAAAAAAATTTATTTTGGCCACCACTGTATTCCTACTCAATTATATGTAACATGGATATTTTTACTTAACTGTGAATAAAATTTTGATTTCTGCATCAATTTTGAAGAAACATGCCTTGTTTTATTCGCAGCATTAGCAGCTTTAAATGATAAACTGCAACATTTTTGATGTGTTAATTTATTGAAATTAATTTAAGTAACAAAAAAAAAAAAAATTTTGCATGAAAATTATTTTTTTCGGACACTTATTTCAAAATAACTCTGAAACTATTGAGCACATAAAAATTTAAAGATATTTTTAGTCCGCATCTTTTGGTGTACCACGTTATGATGGACATCGGTCTAATCTCATCCTGTGTTTACTAAAGAACACTGGACAGCTGGTGCGCATGCTAGGAAATTAGGGATCCCTTTTAACGACTTCTGTAGAAGTTGCTACGATGAGGAAGAGAAAGTGGAATATTTCCTATGTCACTGTCCAACTCCCACTGAAATAAGGACTGATAAATTTGGCGGTCCATTTCTCAGTTATTGACATCAGAGCGATCAATTTCTTCATACATGCGTCATGTTTTTACATTTTTTTGCGTTTTAAGTAAATCCGGAGGAGTTTGGGGAAAAGGTCTGCCCACAAGCCCTTTCCAAATTTTGTAAATTTTGGAAACTAATTTTTTCTTTTTTTGTTAAGTTCTCAAATTGCAATGCTGGGATAGACTTAAAATTATTTTAATTATATGGCTCTATATGTAAGGTAAATACCCAAAAAGTATTTTCTGACGGACGCCCCTTATAACGACAAGGTGACCATTTTAATGGAAAAAAGTAAATTTTTTTTAACACGTTTTATGCAGATTGGAATTTTGGGTATTTTCATGTAAAAAAGTCGGCATTTCTTTAATTCTCTGATTTAAGGACAAGTTTATACATATTAAAGAGTGAGATCGAAAAAACCTTAACACACATTTTGCCTCATAGATTTTTCGGAATCAATATTCAAAATTTTTTTTGATCTAGTTATCATGGAAAAATACTTCAGTTATTATTTTTAATAACAACTATGTTAATTTGTCCTTATTTTCATCAAAATAAGTGACGAAAAAGATTTATGTCCTACAAGTTATTAAACAATTTCAAAAAATCCAAATAGGTCTTACAAATAATTGGGCACAGAATTAAACGTCGTCCGTAAAACCGTTTCTAATGTTATTAAACAGTATCAGGAGAATTTGACTATTGATGTGAAACCTAGTTCGGTAAGAAAAAAGGACCACATGATATTGGGAAGGCCAGAAATTGAAAGGAACTCCAAACACATCTGGTGGAAAATCAGCTCAGTTTTCTCAGTGCTTCGACTATTTGATGCGAAAATTTAAAGCTAATGGGAAAGTTGATAACATATAAAGTTAAAAAAATTCCAAACTGAAATTCTGCAAAAAAAAATTACAAGCCAAAAATAGGACTCGGAATTTAAAACCAAATTTCATACAAAAATACTCAAGCTGTATAATTGACGAAGAAACGTAGGTGCTGGCAGAATCTTCGCAGCTTGTGTCTCAAAAATTTTTATTGCTAATGCTCGAAGCAATGTTGGAGATAAGTTTAAGACCCAAAAGTAGCAAAAATTTCTTACAAAATTCATGGTATGACAAGCTTTTTGCAGTTGCGGCAAAACTGGAAAGTCATTTGATACATTCGAATCAATAAATACCAAAATATGCATAAAGGAATATTTGCAAAAAAGACTTCTTCTTTTCTTAAGAAAACACAACGTGTCCACATATTTTTGGACCCATTTGGTATCATGTCACTACCGTAAGAAAGCTCTAGAGTGGTACCAAATCAATAACATAGTTTTAGTAACAAGAGAGGTCAATTTTCAAAATTGTCCATAGCTTAGACCAGTGGAGAGATATTGAGCTCTTGTGAAAAGTGAATTCAAGAGCACAAAAAAGGTGTGCCAAAATACCGAAGATTTTAACAGAAGATGTGCACACTGTTCCAAAAAAGTGACTGAAGCAACTATCAAATCTCCAAAGAAAGAGTTTTCAAAAATGGCCCACAATTTTATAATTAGTGGTTAGAACCATAACCATATTTCTGTGATCTGTGCTAAATTATCAAATGATTAAAAAAATAATGAAAACTCTAAGATCAACCGTTTCCAAGTTATTGAATATTATGTATGTTAAGAATTTTTTCGATCTCATTCCTTATTAACAATATTTTTCCAAAAAGTATTCTTGCGAAACAAAATCCCACGGACTCATTGTTGCCTTTATCAAGCATAATATTTTCAATCAAAGGTTCCTTCATTAGTAGTTTCTAAAAAGAACTCATTTTAGAAAAAAACTTTACGCTTGTCTCTAATTAGGATATATTTTTGAAATTTTCGTTTGAACTAAATAATATTTCTATTTAAAAATTTTATGTTTCAGAATATTTTTCAGGAAGTCTTCGCGACCCCCCACAAATGTCCTTACGGACCCCTTGTGGGTCGCGGACCCCATTTGTGAACCGTTGCTCTAATGTGTTCCAAAGAATTTGTCAATGGCATTTTCCAAAAATCAGAAAAACTATGGAGTAAAAATAGTCTAAATAAATTTTTCGAAATCACCAAAGTTGTAAACAAAATTTAAATTGTTTAATTAAATTTTTACCATTTCACTTTAAATGAGTTGAGTAAATAACTGTATAGACTTTGTATTCTTATGATTAGAAAGTTATAATTTAACTAAACATCTTTTATTTATTAAAAAAATATATATGCATGTATATATTTAAAACTGAAAAAAAATATAATTCTTATGTAATCATATTAAGGCTTGTGCCAATTTAACGCATATGGGCAAAACAACAAAATCTTTTCAATTTGCACCAAATGTTTAATTTATTTATTTTTTTTTTTATATATATATAATCATTATTGCAATTTTCAATTCTAAAAAGGTAATGTTTATTAAAATTGAAAATTTAAACAAATAAATCACAAACAAAAAAATTAAAAAATAAATAAAAAGTGCAAATAAAAAAACAAATAAAATCTTTTTGAAGTAGAGGAAAAATTAAAAAAAAAAAAGAAATATGTGTTAATGTGTGACCGAACGTCGTCTATTTCTAGATCAATTTTGCTATTTGACTGACTCTGAGTGCATGCAGCACACAAATGTGAGCAAACTTTTTCAAGGTCATTCAATTAAACATTTAACCAACATACACATGAAAAATATAATAAAAATAATTCTTTTAAAAAAATATTTATAATATATTCTATAACAAATATAATAAATGTTATGTTATACTAGAAAAAAGAACACCACACTAAGAGTACACAAACCCAAAAACAAAAATACAAAAAAAAAAAAAAAAAACTGGTCACATTATAAAGCTCTTTTACGTTATTAAATAAAATAAGTGCGTTATGATCAAAAAAAAAAAAATATGCATGAATGCAAAATATGACTAATAAAAATTAATATAAATATTAAAGAGCGAACTATAATTTTTTTAAATCACGGCACAGTGGTCCAAATGCTCAATCTAGCCGGACAAAAGTCATAACTCGCTTTTGCAAAGCCATACCGACATGAAACTTGGTACTTTTATAGATTTCATCAATATAAACAATTAGAGAAAAAAATCAAATGTATATGTGTGTGTATGAGTGTGTGTATGTATGTAAGTTTGTTTGTAAATTTGTTTTTTTAGGGGTCTGTTTGAAGCCTAAAGACGGCAAAACGACTGGGACGATTTTCCTGAAATTTTCACACCGTGTTTCTGTATGTCTGGAAGGTATTATAGGCTAATTTTTATTGAAGAGATTTAAATGGGTGAAATGCCACGCCTACCTTAAAAATTAAGTATTAAAGGTCTTATATCTTGGAAACTGCAACAGTTAGAGTCTTCAAATTCAGCATGGACAACTTTGATATTCATATAAACATTTCTGGAAAAAATGGTTGAACTAGCTACAGTGGACGTGTCACCTCCCATATAAATAAAATACTAAAATTCGTATATCTGGGAAAACTATAACAGTCAAAGTCCCCAAATCGTGTATGATGAAATTTAGTGTCGATATGAATATTTTGGTTAAAAATGGGCGGACTAGCAATAGTAGGATACTAACATGAATACTAAAACTTGTATATCTGGGAACAGCTAATTTTGTTTATATTGTAATGAGAGTAACAAAGCACGCTGTGTATAGCTAGTCTCTTTATATATTATAACTTAAATTAAAAGAAGAAACTTTAGAAAGAATTATTTAAAATTATTTTAATAAAAGTATACAGACTTATAAAGACTTGTTCTCTCAGTTTTATAAAAGAATTCCTTAGAAGGCCTGCCATAATTGGAGGTCGAAGGTCTATCCAAGCATCCTTCATCACGAGATGATGAAGAAAATTTAGATGGAATATTAAAATAACCTTCTAACCAATATTTATCCGTTTCATCATTCTTAATACCAATCTTAGCAGCAACGTGTTTAACAACAGCATCAGTTTTCTTAGTTAATTGTTTTTCATTACGCCAAGTATTATACAGCTCTTTCCTTGTAATGGACATGTTAAACTCTAAATGAAATAAAAATCGTTTGGGCAAAAACCGGCAGCTAATTTTTTAAACATTAAAAAGCTACATATATATAGATGACGATAACATAAAAACTAAAGCTTAAGTATGATAAATTACCATTTAAACAGTAATTTTTACTCATACCTTTGTTATATTAATTCCACCAAAAAATTTTTTTTTAAATTGTTCTTATTATTTTTTTACGACAATTTCACTTGCACTATTAAATGTCACTTGAGATATTAATTTTTTAGCAAAGAAGCAATTACTTGTATTTGTAGCAATATATCAATGCTAGTGTAGCTATTTAAAGAAAAAAAATGCCGTTATGTACTTTGGACACTTGACAACATATTACCATACAAAAAATTTGCTTTTGAAATAGATTGGGGTTTTGGACCACAGTGCACGGTGCCAGGCAGATAGTGTTTTATAAAAGAGAACATTTAAGGGGGTGGGTGTTTAACAATACCTACAGAGAGCTTGACAAAGAGGACATAAATGATCATGCATTTTTAAATTTGCAAGTTTTTATTGTATTTGTTATATTATTATTTCTCAATGGCACATAAATATGTTTTTATTTAATTATTATATTAATTCTATTAATTTAGAAATAAAATTCTCAAAACAGCCAGAGTCACATGTCGTTTGGTGTTTGTTTAAATAGAAAATTTTTATATATTTTTTTTTTTTATATAAAAATACTAGGGTGTTCAAAATAAAGTAAATAGAAATCAATTGAGACAAATTTACAAGTCCAAAATAAAAATTGAGATATAGAACATAAAGAATATTTGAAATAGGGGGTCTTAAGTGGAATAGATCATGCAAGAAGAAGTGATTGCTTAGTAATTGTTATAAGAGATTTGTGGCTTAAGAATTACAATAGGCAGGATCACAGATCATTGTAAGATGAGGTCAATGACACTGCAGACTGCTATAGCTTTTAACACTTCAGGTTTAGGTGCCTAGATAAGAAACTAGATGATGAAAAACTTTTTTTCTTTTAAATAATTCTATAACTTGTGAATAATTGGAGAAAAATAATAAAATTTCACATCGTCAGAGCAGAGGTATTTTCAAGTTGAATTGTAAAAGCATAACTCCTTAGTGGCTCTCGGTTAGGGTGATCGACTCGGTTTTCCAACCGGTTTTTTTTTTTTGTCAATGTGCTGTTGGTTTTTTTCAAAATGTTAATTTTTCGAATGTCGAATGTTTTAATATTTTTCTGATTCAATATTTTCTTCATTTTTCAAAGATTTTGTTAAAAAAAAAAAAAAAAGTTTCAACTGCAAAATCGTTTCAATAAAATTGATTCTGCCTTTTTCCATATTAACCCATGGTTTCTGTTTATGCTAGGAAAAAGTTAATATATTTTTCGAATATTTTTTTAAATTTTTTTACCCTTGATGGGGTCGATTTGACGATGTCCGTCCGTCTGTCCGTCCATGTTAACCTTTTAATCAAAGTTTTGGTAGAAATATTAAATTCTGCGGTTAACCGGTTTTTTCTGAATTTTAAAAAGTGCAACCAGTGTTTTCAAAATACCAACTATTCGAACCGGTTTCTCCAAAAAGTCGATCACCCTAGTCTCTGGGTCCTGGTTAGATTCTGATTCCGGTACACTGCGACTTTCTCGGCAATGATATAGCTGATGAGCTGACTCGCGATGGTTCGGAGCTGGATAAGTCTTTTGTGGAGATATCTGTTAGGATTCCAATTGGGTCCTATTTTAGTGGCATAAGGGAGTGGATTCTGGACAACCACGAATCGAGCCTGGAGGGATAAAACGGACTGCAGGGTATATAGTTAGTGCTGTGCAAGTATCGAGTACCGAGTATTTTCCCACTTTTTTTGGGTACTCAATACTATAAAATAGTTACTCAATACTTTCAGAGTTTAATTTTTTTTTTTTAATGATATCATATTAAAAATATAACGGCTAAAATACAACTCTGTATAAAGATACAAGTAAATGTTTAAATATGTATATGAAAATTATTTTATTGTTATTTTTTTTTTATATTTGAATTTAAAGCAAGCACCCGAAAACGTTTTATTTTTATTTTTCAATCAAAATAAATATCTTTAATGTTCAAAATATTTTTTCATTTGTTGAAAAAAATATGTGAGGGATTTTTATTTTTAAAATAAATATCCATCAATGATGAAAAAAATAAATATCTTTTACGATAAATATCTTTAACGATAAATATCAGTTCGAAAAAAATTTTAAATGATTGTTTTTTTTATTCATACTTTTGTTTTGTTTTCAAAATATTTTTTTATTCAAATGAAATTGTTGTTGTTTAGAATTTTTTCCATCCGATGAAAAAAGTTCAAAATAATTTTCAACTTTTGAAATAAATATCACAAAAGATATTTATATTTTTATTTCCATCATGATGAAAAAAATTAAAATATTGATGAAAATAAAAAAATCATGATGGATTTTTATTATTTTTTGAACATTAAAGATTGTTTTTCGATTGAAATAAATATAAAAAGATTGTTTTTTTAGTATTAAAATCCGGTCTCTGATTTAAAGTAAACGTTTTTATTTATTTTGTGTTTTATATAAACAAATTTAAAAAATTTCATGATAATTGGTTATTTGTTTAAATTTAAAAAAAAAAAAAAAAAATTACTAAAAATTATATTTCAAATTAAAAATCTGTTAAGTATCGAGTACCCAAATGAAAAAGTATTGAGTAGTATCGAGTATTCAAATGTAGTAGAATTTGCCAGCACTAGTATATATATAGAGCATTATGGCCAAGGTATATTAACTATTAGGTAGAGTTGAAAACACAGCTGACTTTTTTTTTCTTATTTGTGATAGCTGTCAAATCTTTTTTTGTATGGTGTTTGTTTCTATGTGTGTTTTGTTTACATTTTTTATATCATTTTTGTTATTGTTTCAACGAACAAAATTTGACATTTAACGGAAACAAATGAGAGAACAACTCTCTGTTGTTTTTTATTGTTGTATTTGTTGTAGAATTGCTGTAACCTAATAATAAATAAGCCTTGATTATGGCCTAGTCTCAAACTGTCAGATTCGAAACACCTTCTGGGTATGACTCGTAGTGGTATGAGAATCTTGGTAAGAATGATCACTGGTCATTTCTCTTTAGGAAACATGATGAGCAAATGGGACATTGGCACGATAGACTTTCGCAGGTCGTGCGATGATGTAGAGGAGCTAGAGACAGTGGAGCACATTCTCTGTCTTTGCGTAGGGCTTCAGCAACGAAGACTGAAGTGGTTTGAAAGCCACACACTGCATGAACTAGATGAGGTTACAAGCAAAGGACTTACTAAACTCATAGAGTTTGTAATGGGAATAGGATGGCCTAGGGGCAATCATAACTGATTGCTAGGGTTTAGGTTCCACTCTTCTTTTCTTTATCTATGATCTATTATATTTTTCTTCTTGTTCTATTTTTTAAAGGGACCACAATGGGCCGTTTTTGGTCTCAGGGTAGAGAAGTGAATACGCCACACTTTTCAACCTAACCTAACCCATTACTTGTTCAAATTTTATTTAGGTCGAACCAAGTATTATTAACATTATATCTCATGATCTATGTAAAATTAAGTATCCAAGGTGACCAATTTTTAAGGTCTACCCTCTACTCCCATAACCCTTTATGGATCTGTGTCTTTCCAAATCAACTTAGAAACACCTCTCCTCTCAACTCCATGTGAAATTTTATTTATATATCTAAAATGCTTCACAAGTTACAGAATCATTTCCAAAAAAAAAAAAAAAAATCGTTATGGGACCACTGTGCGCTGTTTCAAAGTTTATTGGAATCAAATTCCTAAATATCGTACTACACAGAGAAAAAAATTATGATTTAAAATCGACAACAAATTATGATTAAAAATCGACAAAATTTTCTACCATAGTAGCCTTCAGAACAACGAGAGCTTTAATCTGAGGGATTATCAGGAGTCAGGTTAACAATATAAAAACTATACCTTTGTAGCTATGTATGTATTAAGGTCTATTTTAAATTTGTTTACTTTTAGTCTGTATTATTTCTTTAAGTGTGCCTTTGATTTATTCCATGTAATTCCAAAGGTTTTATTTTTTTGTACATTTGTATTATGACCCGCATTTTAGTTGTTTGTTATTTTGCATTTCGGTTTTGTTAACCTGAATTCTAATGATATTTAATATTTTTATTTTTGTATGCAGAAATTTAATGCCAACATGCAATAAATAGTTTTTTTTTTTTTTTAATTTTATTTCCAAGTTTTTGCAAAAGCAATTTTAAATCAAAAACAAATTAATTTTTTATATCATGGTAATATGTTTACTCCATAAGGTCATTCCAATAATAAAACAAATAAATTTAGATTTGTTTTTAATAATCCATAATTAAATTAACTAACATTCAGACTAGTAAAATATTTGATCAAAGTTAACGTAACCACTATATAAAATATTTGCTAACCTCTCCATTTTAATGGTAAAATATTTTTTTCTTATAAAATGTGGTCAAATGTGAACATAGCTTTACCAATAAATAAGTTACACTGGTCAACAAAACAAAAAAATGATTTTTTCTATCTCAAATTGACGCGTCTTTCTTAAATATGGCAACAGTTTTTCTGTAACAACTTTTGTTTTTAAGTTATAGCTAACTACCCTCCATTTACATTTTTTATTGAGATTTTCGATTTTTATTGGACAATGAAATATATATTGTTGTTTTCAATATGGTTTCCTCAAGATGTTGTGTGATTAATCCAGACTATTTTTTCTATATTTGTGGTGGATATAAATTGAAAACTAAATTGAAAACCTATATCGGACTTTGTGAAAACTGCGTATCATCAATACTTTAATTGTATGCCTGGAATGTGTGGTATGTCTACGGTTATGATCCAGTTTTAAAAGAGATGCTATAATGTTGGTAACACCTATGATTTGGGGAGAACCTCGAAACCATCATGATGCCTGCTACTTCTGTCTTGTGAAAATAAACGGAGTTAAACCTTAAAAGCTAACTAATATTCTAACTTATCTTCTGCTCAAAGACCTCAAATAAAATCACGAGAGTTATAACCCAGCACATCTAAATGTTCTGACGATTAAAATCTCTATGAACCAGAACGAAATACATAATGTGAAGAATCTGATCTAGAATTTAATCAGAAAGAACTAAATGGCAGATTAGATCCAAGTCAATGACTGAAGTCAAATCCAAAGCTTGGAAATTCATAAGTTAAATAAGTCATTTTTTTTGGCAAAAAGAAATCTGACGACCAAGTCGAGCTTGTTGAGTGCATGCTATAGAACTTTCAAGAGATAGGATGCAACATGATCATAAAAATCCATTGACTTTATCCACAATTAAGCACAGGATCCATATGATATTCTCACCGAAAATAGGTCACGTCCTTAGCATGAATATAGGAAATAATTTTAATATCTTGAGCTGTTGCATGATATTTTGGAGTAGAAGTGGTGGACATTAAACCTTTTCCAAAAAAAAACCTTTTTTTTTTAAATTTCTTTTAATAAATGAAAACATCAAAAATGTTTCAGTTTATCATCTTTATTTTAAAGCTGGTAATGCTGCGAATAAAAAAGGCATATATCTTCAAAACTGATGCACAAATCTTGATTTTATTCACAGTTGTGGTCCAAAAAAAAATATTTTTTTTTTTCTTACAACAAAAATAGTTGGAATAGGTGGATTTTGAAGAGTTAATAAACAAGAATCTGCTTTCACTTTTTTTATCACGTACTGATTTTTATTTTATGGGCATGACTAATATCGTCACCTTATTCAGCAGTCACACTATAAAACTCGAGAATGGTTTGTACAATTTTGACTATAACTCAAGAACCCTTTACACGATTTTGATAAAAGACACACCAAAAGATGCATAAATTGTCTTCAAAGTATGTCAACAATATTTTTATTCGCTAATGAGTTTCAAATTTATGGTATCATCATTTTCCAAAAAAAAATTTAAGTTTTTCGCTACTAATTACCGAATAACTACGGAAATAATAACTGAGCAACAAATTATGTAAATTCAGCTCAAAGACAATTTAAGTCGCTATATATTGGATTTTAATTTATCTTAATAGGACAAACAGTTCTCGAGTTATACAAGTGTGACTACCTTAAGGCGGGGTGATAGTAGTCATGCCCATAAAAAAAAGTAAAAGCTGATTTTTATTTAGCACGTTGAATTCCATCTAATTCACCTATTTCTTTTTATTTAAGGCGAAAAAAAATTTTTTTGCCCACTAGTGTATTTCCACTTAACTGTAGGTATGCATGGGTATCCTAACTTAACTGTGAATGCAATCAAGATTTGTGCATCAATTTTTACGATACATAACTTTATTTACTTGTAGTTTTACCAGCTTTGAGATAAAGATGATAAACTGAAACATTTTTTATGATTTCACTTTTAAAGATAAGTTTTTATAAAAAAACAAAGGAAATCTTGAATTTAGCATGAAAAAAATTTTTCGTACACTTATTTCAAAATATTTCCTAAACTATTGAGCGGATAAAAATTTGACAGCATAACGACTTAAAGAAAATTTTATTCCACATATTTTGGTGTATCATTTATATAAATGGTGCATACCGTCCTCGAGTTATAGTGAAATATACTCGAGTAATCGGCTTATTTAGGACGCAGTATTAGACACGCCCATAAAAAAAATCTCGACCTGATGAAAAAAACTGAAAGCAGATTCGAGTTTAGCATGCGGAATTCCATGTAGTCTACATAGTTTTTTTTTTTTTTTGAAGGAGCACGAAAAAAATTTTTTTTTGTCGACCAGTGTTATTAATCACCCTGTTTTAAACAAAACTGCTATAAATTTCTCGAAATAAAATTTTCTCACAAACTTACAGAACACGGGTACTGAAGTTCCTAAATAACCTTGAAATTTAAAAAAGCTTATTTCTGGAACTAGTTCTTCAAATCCTAATGAGTCATTAGTAATGACTCATTACTTATAATTTGGTAATTTTCTCATAGTTTAAACAAAAAGTTAGTAAAATGAATGTTATCTCTATATATGAATTCGTCCGTCTGTCTGTTGAAAGTAGGATAGGGCTCAGAGTTCTGGGCTTCAGAGTTCTTGTTATTTAAAATTGTCTTAACTTTGATTGATTAAAAAGAGCACAGCAAGCTATTACGTGCTTGAACATGTTTAGTTTACTCAATAGAGTAACATTCAAAATATTTTTTTATACCCACCATCAAAAAGATGGGGTTTAAGACCCCACAAAGTATATATTTTCTTGGTCCTGGTTAGATTCTGAGTCGATCTAGCTATGTCCGTCCGTCTGTGCGTCTGTTGAAAGCAGGATAGTGCTCGAACGGGACAACGTAGGGGGACGAAATTTGGCACAAATATTTGTCTTATATAAATTATGGGCTAAAATCTAGCAACACAGGGTGTCTGTTGTAGCTTAATTTCATACTTTTCTGCTGATATCTCTTAAACAAAAGCTGTACGACAATGAAATTTTGCACGGATAGGTTGGGGGTCTATATAAACTAGGAAACCAAAAATGGGCGTGGTCCGCCCACTTTACCGCCCACCTCCCATATAAGGTGAAATTGTGTTCAAATAGTTCAAGGAACAATGTAAACTCGGAAACAAAAAATGTAAACTCGGAAACAAACATTCGCGCTTGTTTATTTTGTATTTTTCTTTGATTGCCTTCTGCAAGCCTATAAGCAAATAGATACAAAAAACAGCGAATACTAATTATTGATGTAAGATCACTTTTGCCATGAAAATATATTTATATTTTTAGTGCAAATGTTCAAAATATACTAATAGTAGCAGTTTATTGGCAATTTACTCCGTTCTTAAACAACACATTTTGGATATCAGTTTTTAGAAAAAAAATTAAAGAAAGGCTAATTTCAAAGATGATATTAATTATAATAATTCAAGTTGTATTTTAACAAAAAATTATTCAGAAGATAGACAACAATTGAAACTTTATGTTAAATGTGTAAAATTTTGCGTAAAAAATTCCATTTCAAGGTTTGGTGGCTGCCGACCTTAGGAACAAAAAAATTTTCTAGTATTCTATAGTCGGCATGTCTTGTTAATTGGGAGATAATAATGTAATTATTACTTCGGACCTAAATGTTTTTTGCAAATACATTTAGACCCTATTATTAGAAATATTTCGTCGGAACTATGTAATGATTTATCTGTTATTATAAGGGGTAATTTTTATGATGTTTGTAAAAAATTTGTTAAAAGTAAATTAAAACTTAAGATTTATACATAAAAATGTTCTACAGAATTTTTCACCGTAAAATTTTACTATAGGTCGCTGAAATGTAAAATTGTATCTATTGGACCATTTTTCCAAAAAAAGATAAACTATAAAATATATCAAGTATTTCATTCAAAATATTTTTATTTTTTAAAATTATGTTATATTTCAAAGCATAGTTTAGGCCATTTACATACAAAATGTGTCAATAAATTTCATGCCGACTATTGGATCATCACATGCCGAACACTGGAAAAATATGTCGACTATAGATACAATCGATTTATTTTATAAAATGCAATAAAATGGCCAATTAAACATTTATTTCTTTGCAAAAATCTAACAAAATCCGAAATAGTACCCTTTAATAAAGTGGTACAATTGCTCGTTATCCAAATATCATGATCACATTCAGAAATATTAATCTTGAAAGTCAGAAAAAAAATTAAACTGTCGACCACCGGTACACTTACACTACATAACATAAATAACATAACATAAATTACAATAATATGGTTGCTGCAATTATTCAAGTGAAAAACTTTGAAATACAAAATGTTTTTAGCTTAACTATATTTTTTCTATGCGTTTCAATTGCAATTGAACAAAAAGTAAGGGTTTTAATTCTGTTATATAGTTTGTTAAAGTATTTTTTTATTTATTTATTTTTTATTTTTTTTTTTTTTTTTTTCGAAAAAATTACTTTTTTTTTCTTTAAAATGAAATTTTCTTTAAGAACGTATTATAATTTTATACTTTTTCGAAAGGTATCTTCACGATGATAATTCTAAAATTGAAAATCTGCGGAATCATAAAGTGGAGCTTAGTATCAACGATTCCGAATTTTACCCATTTTGTATCGAAATTTTGACTTTAACCTATATGTTATAAAATCCCAAAGCTTGAAACTACTCTATGGGTGAGCAAAAAAAAATAATAATAATTATAATTTTTAAAATTTTCAAATTCCAAATCGTATCGGAAAAGATATCGCCATCATATTTCTTTTATTCTATAGATAATATTGTTCTTCAACTAACTGGAAAAAAATTTACAAAGTCAGAGAAAAAGTATTGGGCAAATGAACAATAGAAAAAATACGATTTTCAATAATAAATAGTGAAAAAGTTATTTATAGTGCAAAATACAGAAATTATATCGGGGTACCCGGGTACCATGGTATCAACTTTAAAGCCATTTTTCATATAGACCAAGTTAATAAAATTTAGTTTTTTTTCAGTTTTTATACTGTATAAACACCCCAATCACGACGATCTGAAGTTTCGTGGCTATATCTATATTAATAAAGAAATGCGAAAGTTAAAAAAGGTACCCGGGTATGTACCATAGGGTTAAACGATATTTAGAAATTACAAACTTTTTATAATTTCTTCAGTTCTTCTAATTTACTTTCCTTTTTATTTATTTATTTAAAAATCATAATTAGTCTAAATATATGACAAAATACTTTTTTTTACTTACCTTTTTTTATGTTTGTTTGGTGGGTTTTTTTAATTATCCATAAAATCCGAGTTGTTTTTAGAGTTCAAAAGAAATGCTTTTTTTAACTTCCTAATATTTATTCTTTTAAATAATTTATATTTTTTGCTTTTCGAAATTAATATAACAAAAAATAAGCCGCCAAAAAAACTATGTGATCCACCACAATTTTCAATAAAATTTATTTTGTTTCTTGTCACAAAAAGGCCACAAACAAATAATAATACACAAAAGAGAACTAACAAAAACGATTTTTTTTTTTTTTTTTGTAAAAATTAATAAAATAATTTATTTATATATTTTTATTATGATTTCTTTTTCAATACCAAATTCCATTAAAAAATGTAAAAAAAAATGTTCTACAATTTTCCCGAGATTTTTAAACACATGCGACCGACCACGACTTCAACAAGCGAAAAACAATTTTTTACAAAGAAATAAAAAAAACATCCACATTAACGGTGTTTTTCAATCAGGGAGAGAAAGAAGAAAAAGAAAAACAAAAAACAACGTGACATAGAATAGAACTAGAAGTTTATGTGAGAGCCACCCTATACTAAATTTTCAAAAAATTTACTCATATTTTTGAAAACACAAAAACAAAATATATGTGACTACATGTATTTTGTTTTTGTATGAATTAGGTTTTTGACAATTGAATTAGGTTTTTTTCTCTCACATAAATATCTAGTTGTTAATCTATGCAACGTGATATTTTGCAACAACAAGCGAATAGTTGTTTTTATTGTTGCTGTTGTTTTTTATTTTGTTTGTTCGCTTTTTTTTCAACTAGAAAAAGAAAACAAACGCACGTGCGTGGAAAAAAGCTCGCTCAGGGAAGAACATAAGTAAAAAGCGTTGCCAGAATGTTTGGAAAAAAATACCAATTTTTCTCCCCCATTTTTGCAAAAAAGCTTTTTTGTTCGTTCGTCCGGTTTATATTTTTTCCACAACTTTTGTACACAACAGAGAACTGCGCCGATCGACTGTAAGCCGGCTGAGTCGAGCCGCCGGAGCTTTTTTAAGAGCCGCCGCCGATAGAATTTCGGCTAAAACACGACTCAATTACAGCCGCTGATTTCGATCAAGCTTAATGAATTTAATATAAAACCTTTAGTAAATTCATTATATTCTTGAACTTTTGTTTTATTAAATTTTAAAGTTTTGTGATTTTTTTTTAAATATAAATTTAAACTTATAACTTTTTTGAAATACATCTATATATGTACATATATATAAAGAGTAACGTTACTGACTAACTGATTCATAATCACACAAACCAAACGGCTGAACCTAGAGAGACGAAATTTGGAACATAGGTTGGTATCCCACCATATAGATCCACTAAGACGGGATTTTTGGAAATTCGAATGTTTAGGGGGTAAAAAAAAGGTAAAATCGGTAACTCTATAACTCAAAAACTAACTCAAATTCGTTTAGGGGGTAAAAATGGTAAAAACAAGGGTAAAATCGGTAACTCTATAACACAAAACTAATATAGATACACAAAAAAGTAAGAAAGTAATCGTTATTCATTTAAAAAATAATTGGACAGGTGTCTGGTACTTTTGTGAAAATCGGCCGTTTTAGGGAGAAAACGTGTAAAAACTGTATTTTGGTACTTTTTTGGCACCATATGTATCTTTGAAACAAATCAACATACCGATAAAATTTATGCCGCATTCATAACTTATCAAAAAATGAGAAATACAAATTTGGTACTTTTTATAAATTCAAACGTTAAAATCGTACCTATTTTTGGTACTTTTTTCATAAAAAAATTATATTTATTGAAATATTCATATGAGTATTTTAATATGGGGATACCACTACAATTAAAAATTTATTGGAATACAGTTTTTGATACTTCGATGGGTTAAAAAAAAGTACTAAAAAAGGGGTAAAGGCGGGAAATTACATCCAAACTTAATAATGAATTTTCAATTACATTAAACATAGAAACATTTTAAGAAAATGTAGATAAGAATTCAAGAGGATGGACTTTGCAGTATTTTTTTCTTCTTCTATTGGTACTTTTTGCATTTTCTGTAATATTTAAACTAGAAACATAAAACTAAATACACATTTCCAACATCGGAAAGATTTCACAAGGGGGAACTTTGTGGTACTTTTTCGTTCTTCTAATGGTGCTTTTTGAATTTTCTATAATTATGAACCTAAAAACATGAAATTAAGGATATGCTGTCTTAAGTAAATGTGAATTCATAAGAGGGGGATTTTGTGGTACATTTTTGTTTTTGAATTTCTAATATTATTGATCTTAAAACATGAAATTAAAGAAATGTGGCCCTAAATCTGCTATCGGCAAAATAGTGCACACGGGCAAATTATCTCTTAATTTTGTCACATCTATATACTCTTACATATGAAGAGAGAATAATTATTTATTAATTTTATATATTTTTAATACTTTTATAAGCAAATTGTTTTAATATTCAATGATAGTTTTTATTACAGACCATAAATTGTTTAAAAACAAAAAATATTATTAAACTATAAGTTTAAAAATTGTTTCCGTGCAAAATCTAAGAGCACGGAAACAAGAGCATATCAAACACGAAATTTAAGAGCGCCGTTCCCTGCCCTAAATGAATGCGAATCCATATGAAGAACTTTTTGTGTTTGTATTTAATATACAAGACCGCAGATTTTAAAAATGGTAAAAACTTTAAAATTCCATTGACAGAAAATACGCTCGAATAAATAAAAATCCAAGTTTAAATAACAATGCTAATAATAAATTAGGAATAACATATACAGTGGCCAAAAAAACTATTCGACATAAGCGATGTTATTTTAATTTTTTTAAAATTTATGAAATGTTCTCAGAATTTTTTGAGTAAAAAAAATGAGATAAAGTTTGGTAGAGCATAAAGATTTCAAATCTGCATATATTTTAAAGTTATTATAAATAAAAGATAATTTAGAAAGCCATTAATATAATGACATTGAAATTCAAGGCAAAAAAAGTATTCGACATTATACTTTATTCTTCGAAAAATCAAAATAATAAAATTTTTTTATTAACATGTAGCTTTTTATTTTCATTTTGTAACGTCTTCTAAGCATTTTGATATAAGTTTGATAAGAATTTTGTTATATTCAGGATCAATTTTGTTTACAATATGAATTTACAACATGAATTTTTATTCGTCAAGTTTAAAAATTAAAATTTTTGTTAATAAAAACTTCACGAATGTTCATTTAGATTGATATTTGGTGGTTATAATGCGTTTTGTTATTATTTTCGTGCAGTTACAGACAAATTTAAGCTTTATAATGAAGGTTATAGGTTATTATCCTGGTAAACATAAGTCTGTTAGATATTCCTAATTTCTCAGCACTTTTATGTGAATTTTATTTAAAAATTACTATATAATACCGATAGTCTATTATTTTACCTGTAAATACTAAAATACCTACTCCAGACCCCATCATATGCCCCCTAACCATAACACTTACAGTAGCTGCCTTATTTCTCTCTTTGGATTTCCATAGACTAGAACATTCATATTACATACGAAATGATTTAGATCGATGCCAATTGCAAGAATTTCATCCTGTTTTTTTTTTTTTTTTTTTTTTGAGATCCTGCTATATCCCCTCACAAAATCTAATCTCCATTCTATAACTCTTTTGAGATGTGTTGGCTTCTTTATACTAGACCTGACTCTAAAATCATGTATTTCTTTATTATTTCAAAATTTTAGAATGCAACGTGTGTTTCACTATGTTTAGCCATGTTCGATGAGTTTAGTTTGTAATTTTTTTTCACTTAACGTAAATTTTTACGTTCAACTAACTTTTTTAAACCTTAATATCTTTTCTTTGCTAAAGATTATTAATTGTGAAGTTTTTGGTTTAAACTGAAGTTTCCTTTTTTTAAGTAATTTATTTACACAAAATCACAATAAAATGGTGTAAAATTATTTTAAACACATGTAATTGTTATCCTAGATCTAAAACCAACAACAACAAGCGCAAATATTCGGCCCGGCCGAATCTAAATACCCACCATCAACTTTTTCAAATTTTGCGTTATAATGAAAGGGGTGGTAAAGTGGGAAGTAAAGTGGGCGGACCACGCCCATTTTTTGTTTCCGAGTTTACATTGGTCTTTGAACTATTTGAAAACAATTTTGTTGATTTTCACCTTATATGGGAGGTGGGCGGTAAAGTGGGCGGACCACGCCCATTTTTGATTTTCGAATTTACATCGATCCACAAACTATACATACAAAATTTCGCTGTTGTACATGCTTTTGTTGCAGAAATATCGGCAGAAAAGTGTAAAATGGACACCCTGTGTTTCTAGTTTTAAGCCCATAACTTTTTTGTTTATTAACCGATTTTGCCCATTTTCAATCCCAAACAAACCTTATATAAGACAAACATTTGTGCCAAATTTCGTCCCCCTACGTTGCTCCGTTCGAGCCCTATCCTGCTTTCAACAGACGGACAGACGGACGGACATAGCTAGATCGACTCAGAATCTAACCAGGACCCAGAATATATATACTTTGTGGGGTCTTAGATGATTCCTTCGACATGTTACACACGGAATGACAAAATCAATATACCCCCCATCTTTTTGATGGTGGGTATAAAAATACATAAGAAAATGAATATAATTATAGAAAATGGACAAATAAGCAACATGTCGAATACTTTTTCTGCTTATGAATTCGTATACTGATTAAAAAATGGCAGCACTCATTAAAGTTCCGTGCATTTGGGATCAAGAAGGAAATACATATTTCAAATAAATATTTGTCATTTTTATCGAAATAATTCAATAAGTATATAAATTATAACGAAATTAAGAGAAATGAAATGGTATGCGGAATACTTATTTTGGCCACTGTATCTTGAATAATTTTGTTTAATTCTTACTTCTAAGACTAAATATAGTGAAAAAATAACATGAAACATTTCCAACACATCAAACTTTTAACTTATTGATGACCAAATGAAATATGTACCGCCAACAAATTTTTAGGTTATATAATTTCCTGGATACTAGATAGAGTAAATTATGGATCCGAATTTTATAGAGAAGGAACATTGAAATAATTGTGTAGAATATCTCATGTCTATAACAGCAACTAAAAGTCTTTAAACTTAAACAAATTAAAAAAAAAAATAAATAAATAATAACAATAAAATGAATAATAAAATAACATCGCTATTGTCGACTATAAGCCTTTTATATTTTTAGTAATACAAATTGTTACGAAATCAATAATTTTTATGTTCTATTTTCCTGATTTCGAGATGTTTTGTTGCTTCGTTGAACACTTGAAGAACCATGTTCATGATGGATGATGATGCTTTGACTACTTTTTTTTTATAAAACTAGTCCTTTTTGGAAAATAACGCACAGTGCTATATAAAGGAGTATTGGTTACAAACCATTTTAAAATGGTCACTTTAAATGGTTAAAATATATGCTTCTATGGTACAAGAAATCATTATGAGTTTTTTTTCATGAAAATCGGTTAGACAATAAAAGGCATTGATGATGTACCGAATAAACATTTATACAACCGTGACTGCGACAACATACGGATCTCAGCACCAAAACTGACATCCGGAATTCAAACAATGTTGCGTCAAAACTTTTTGCCATACATTGCAAATACTGGATTATTGTACTCGTCTTCATGGCGTATCACTCTGGATTCTGGAGTCACAAAACCCAATCGTAAGTGTAGTCATATTACATATTTATTGGAATATATTTCGTTAGTTTATTGTGTTCTATTTGATCGTACAGGTCATTATATTATAACAAGAGCTGATGATCTTATAAAATATGGTCCGCAATGGATATTTAAACAAAAAAAGAGCTGCATAATCAACTTTACCAAGGAATTTGTTTCCAAGGATTCATAGTTTTGGAATTCTATTTTTTATTAATAACATAATTCTATATACATATAAGGCTCAGATACTATGTTCTTTTTTGAGCGAGAATCGAATACCGAGCAGAACCAAAAAAATTTTGAAATAACAGTTTAACATTATTCAGTTCTTAGTGAATATTTTTTTTAGTAAAAAAATAATTTTACTGAAAATACCAAATTTTGGTTAAAATTTAAATTTTTAATAAAAAACTAAACATTAAGTGAAAGTTTAGAATTTTTTAAAAATTTAAATTCTTCTTAAAAACGTTTCCTTTTTCAAAAAATTGGCATTTATTTGTAAAAAATAGGATTTTTTAAAAATTTGAATTTTTTGTGAGAATTTGTATTTTTAGTGAAAATTTTTAGAAAAATAAAAACAAATAAAATATCTGAATTTTTTTTTTTTTAAGAAAAACTTTTAGTTATGTTATATAAAATTTTTATAGAAATTTTTAATGATCGGGCCTAATATAAGAAATATTTAATATCAAGTTAATTTCACAAATTGTTGGAAGACAATCTGCACACATTTATATAATATTTAAATTTTTTCACATTTTTGTTCAAGACAATCCCAGCAAAAAAAGACATGCAAAAGAAGTAGTAAATGCATGAGTTCACGTAAATGCATGAGTTCGGAGAAAGAACAAATATAATCATTCGTTAGTCGTCCACAGCCGGCAGGCAGTGTCCGTCCGTCTCTCTCCCTTCCCGGTTTGAATAAATAAATTATATAAAAAAAAGGTATTTTTTTAAATATTTAATAAAAAATTAGTACCGTGGTGAGTTTCCAGAAATTCACCACACTTCACAGATACTCACCAAACCCGTGTGGTGAATAAAATATTATTCATATTCATATTATTTCTGGTGTATAAAATTTTATTCACCACACAAACTGTTATTCGAAATAAACTACATTACCCAAACATAAAGAACACTGTTGTATCGACAACTGTATTACAATTTTAACTGCTTGTTGACACCGCCTTATATGAATAACGGTGTAGAAACGACAGAATTTCTGCTAACTAAACATACCTTGTACCAAAAAAATACAACTGGCAACTTTAACACAAGGAAGCGCTCAATTGTTTACATATTTTTACAAAAAAGAATTCTGGAAATTTTATAAAAAATAGGAAATATTAATTAATGTTAATCATTGGATAAGAATATTCCAAATACAAAAAATCATTAACAATGGAAAACATACCCATATTAATTGATACTGAAGCAGAAACTAGCATAGAACAAGATGCAGAAGAAAAAATACATACAAAAGTTAACAATGCCACCGTGTATAATGCCACTAAAAGTCTATTCAATATAACATTTGAAAACTGTAAGTTTTTTATTTTTATAAATAATTAAATTTGCTTAATATTTTAATTAAATAAACTTTTTTGCTTAACCAACCAACAGTGGAGGAACAAAAACATGAAAGTGTGGAATTTAAAGAGTAAGTTGTTAAGTGATTTATGAAAATATTCAACTAATTAAATTTCAACTATTATAAAGCTATGAAAGTCGCCTGCATCAGGAAATGAAAGATTGGAAATCGGTTTTATTTAATGCTTACAAAGATTTAAAATTATCCAAACAAAAGCATCCAGTGGTAGATAAAAGCATATTACCTCCTGAAAAACGTGAATATTTGGAAAAAGCAGATTGTTTGCAAAATTTTATTAGAGAATCGTTAGAATTTAGGCATCAGGCTTTATTGTTTTTAGAATATGATTACGCTGAATTAATAGAAATGGTGGATAATTTAGAAACTCTATGTGAACATAAGCTGAATTTAATAAAAGCAAATAAAATTGCTGAAAATTTGGCCAATGTTAAGAAAAAATTTAATAATTGAACAATTTACAAAATCTCAATATTGTAATAAAAAGAAACCAAGAGTGTTAATAAAATATTTGTATATAATTAATTAGTCTGCAAATATATACTCTTTTAATAGAGTTTTCTTTAACCTAAAACAAAAATGTAAGTAGTAAAATTTGTTATTTGTGTCATTCTTTGCCCCAGGCTGCTAAATATTTCATTAAATCGGTTAAGCTCTCAAAATCTGTACGACTAGTGGGGGGATCATTGCTGCTTAATTTTGGCAAACTATGGCCCATTTTCATTCGAAACTCTTCCATCTGTTAAAAAGCATAATACAAAAAGTAAAAATAAGAAATTAATTTACATTATTTGTCTAACCATCCACTTACATTCTTGGCACCAGACAGCTTCCAAACGCCAAAACAAAATGCTCCCGTGCCCAAAACGGCATACAAAGTTCCCCAACCTAAGGCTCTCATGGCTAAAGCTGAACCTTCGTCTAGTAGTATGAGAGATTTGGTGCCGCCTTTTTCAATCAGTTTGGATTCCGAATTTTTCGCTTTGCCCAGAGTCCTTGAAAAACCAAATAATGCCGATATACCTCCTACTAAACCTAAAAATGCGGCCGCTACAAGTTCGAAAATGTTTTATAATAATCTTTCCGTCTGTTGTTTTCGTCAATTTTTATAGTAATAAAAATCTGCTGTTCTCTCCGTCTTTCTCTACAACATACCTTGTATTCTGTATTTTTTGTCTTCATTTATGGTCGCTTTGGGTTCACTCATCTTTCTTTCTTTATTTATTGTTATATTTATTTTTTATTGTTATTTTTTTTTATCTGCTTTATTTAAAAGTATTTTTCACTATTTACATTTTTTATTTTGTATTATAGGAAAATGTCATTGAATGAACCTTTAATACAGTACTGTTTGTGGTGGGATATGTTCAAAAAATGTTGTAGAGCAACATATGTTTTATGTAAATAGTAAACAGAACAGTGGGACAAACGAGTTAAATTAAATGTTTAATTTGTCAATCATTAGACCTTAATGGCCTATTGTTACCGCAATGAACCAACTACTTAAAATTAATCCCTTTCTAACGATTTTTTCTTATGAAATATTTCCTGTGAGTTAAAAATGCTTCTTGATCGAAGCTTAATTGTTCACTACAATCGTCGTTGAACTGACATGTTGCAAGTTGCTTTATAATCAAATGTTGTTATAAAGGAACTTGCTTCTTATAATTTATTCTATTTGTTTTGATATTTACAAGAACAACGTGCTGAACTTCAATTCAATTGCTTGCTCGGAAAGTGAAAATGATTTGTATTTTTCTGATGATGACATCGAAAATAACCAAGATTTCGACTTTAATGTTTTTTCCACAATAATACCTAAGAATATCATAGTCAACTAGGCGGACATGTTCAGAACATTATATCTGATGTTTAAAACAATGCGATTATTAATAAGAGATGTCGAAATGGGTGATTTCAAAACTAGAAATTCCAATACTGAACCAAATCAAGGTTTGAAATTGTAACAATGAAATAAAATGTGTTGACCAAACAGAGTCGAAGAAAATTTTACTGATTTTGCTCACTGCTTGACAAAATTTGGCACTGAAATGTCATCCAAGTAATCATAATAGTGAAATTGCTGCGAAACATCATCGGGCAATGTCTGCTCCGATGGTTAGGTTAGGTTAGGTTAGAAAGGGTGGCGTATTCACGCCTACACCCAGAGGCCGAACGGCCCATTGTGATCCCTTTATGATAGAAAGAGAGAAATAGAAATAAAAATAAACGAGGATAAATGAGAATAAAAAGAAATATACAAGAAATAGAAAGAAGAAAAAGTGGAACCTATACCCAATCAATCAGTTATGATTGTTCCTAAGCCATCTTATTCCCATTACAAACCCTATGAGGTTGACAAGTCCTTTGCCATTAACCTCACCTAGTTCATGTAGTGTGTGGCACCCAAACCACTTCAACCTATTACGCTGAAGCCCTACGCAGTGACAGAGTATGTGCTCTACTGTCTCTAGCTCCTCAACATCATCGCACGTTCTACAAAAATCTGATGTGCCAATGTCCCACTTACTCATCATATTCCCTATTGAGAAATGACCCGTAACCATACCTACTATGATTCTAAGACTACCACGACTCATACCTAGAAGATGCTTGGAATCTGCCAGTTTTAAGCTAGGCCATAATGCTCTAGAAACTCTGCAGTCCGATCTGTCGCTCCAGGCACGATTCGTGTTGTCCAGAGTCCACTCCCTTATGGCCCTAAAGAAGGACCCAATTGGAATCTTAACAGATGACTCTATGAAAGACCTATCTAGCTCCGAGCCACTGCGAGCTAGCTCATCGGCTATTTCATTGCCAAGAATGTCACAATGACCAGGAACCCAACAGAGTCTCATCATATAGGAATCCATTAACCTTCTCAATTCCCTTCTGCACTCAAGCACTAATCTGGACCTAACAAAATGACTAGTCAGAGCCAATAACGCTGCCTGACTATCAACATATATAGTAATCTCAGACCCTCTCTCAACATTCTCCTCAATCAAGCCTAGAGCCTTATAAATACCAAGAATCTCCGCCTGAAAGACACTACAACTGTCAGACAATTTGTAAGATCGCCTGATATCAGTTCCCATAAAGTATACACCTGCACCAGTGCCAACTTCCATCTTCGAACCATCTGTGAAGACCGCACAGCCTTCAAAGAGCTTTCCTACTCCATCCCAGAGGTCCCTGCTAGGTAACACCAAAGCGGGAGTCGCCCCGAAGTCAATCGTAGTCCCGACATAATCCGTAGACTCAGCCACGGATAGTGTCCGACCGTTGAATTTGACTTCATCTAGTATGCTGACGTGCCCCGCTCTAGAGGTACCTAATAATCCCAGTTCCTTCAATCTAAATAGGCCGCGGACAGCCATACCCCTCACAAATTCCTCAATTGGAAGAAGATGGAGGATTATGTCCAGCGCCGCCTGAGGTGTACTTCTCCTGGCACCTGAGATTCCAACTGAAGCACACCTCTGAACTTTAGAGAGAAGTTTCCTATACGTTCCTTTACCCAATACATTCCACCAGACTGTACAACCATAAGTAAGAATCGGTCTTACAACCGAAGTGTAAATCCAATATACAACTTGCGGCTTAAGGCCCCAATTCTTACCTATAGAGTTCCTGCAGGTGTAATAGGCATTGAGTCCCTTCTTGGCCCTCTCCTGGGTGTTTCTCCTCCAAGACAATTTACTGTCCAAGTACACACCCAGGTATTTGGCCTCACTTGACAATGCAAGCTCAATCCCGTTCAATACTGGCAAGCTAAAATGCTCGACCTTGTATTTCCTAGTAAACAAAACTAGTTCCGTTTTTTCGGGGTTTACCCCTAATCCCTTACTGTTGGCCCAAAGGGACAGATCACGTAAACCTGTCTGCATGACCTCACTGATCGTAGATAAAAACTTACCAGAGACCAGTAAAACAACGTCATCGGCGTAGGCCACAATCTTCCGTCCCTTAGCATCAAACTGTCTTAAAATGACGTTCACGGCCAAGAGCCACAGTAATGGAGAAAGGACCCCTCCTTGCGGTGTGCCCCTAGTCACGAGTTTCCTCATACAAGTGCCTCCCATGCTTGAGTTGATGACCCTGCTGCTAAGCATCAGAGTTATCCACCCAACAAGGAGCCCACTTACATTCAGTGAAGCAAGTGATTCCTCAATAGCCTCTATCGTGATATTATTAAAGGCCCCCTCTATATCGAGAAAAGCTGCCATGGTATATTCCCTCTGCAGCAGACCCCGCTCAATGTAACTCACAACATCATGCAGAGCACTCTCAACGGACTTACCTTTAAGATAAGCATGTTGAGACTCGCTAATGACCTGAGTTCCTATACTAGTCCTAAGATGAAGATCGATCAGTCTTTCTACTGTCTTCAATAGAAAAGACGATAGGCTGATCGGTCTGTAATCCTTGGGCTTCGAGTGAGTCGTCTTACCCGCTTTGGGTATGAAAATGACCCTTACCTCTCTCCACCCTCTGGGAATGTACTTCAATCTAAGACATTCCCTGAACACCTCCGTCAATAGAGAGATGGCTCCTTCATCGACATTCTGTAGCATGGCCGGAAATATTCCATCCGGGCCCGGAGATTTGTATGGCTCGAATGAATTTACCGCCCATGATACCTTGTCTCTAGTGATCATCTCCCCTATCACATCGGTAGCCCCAACATCTGATTCGGGTTGTAGGTTATCACTGACGCTACCTGTCCCTCTATCAGATTCTAAATCCTTACAGCCTGGAAAATGAGTCTCCATAAGTAAACTGAGGGACTCTGAGCTAGACTCTGTCCACGAGTTATCCGCACGTTGTATGTATCCAGGTGCCACTGGGTCCTTGGATAATACTCGCCTAAACCTAGACAACTCGTTAACAGAGTCCACCGATTCACAGAAATTTACCCATGAAGTCCGTTTCGCTCTTCTAATGTCCTTCTTATACTTAGAGAAACTATCCCTATAGCTATTCCAATCCTCATCGCTCCTCGTTAGTTTGGCTCTATTAAACAGCTTCCTAACTGTAGACCGCTGGTCCCTAAGTTCCCTAGTCCACCATTTCGGCTGTTTCCTTTTTCCAGGATAAATCACTGGACAATTGAGCTCAAAACTATTCCTAATAACATTCGTGAAATTATTCACCACCAACTCGATACCCTCAACTGAATCTCTCCAGTCCTCAGTATCCCTAAGGTCCCTACAGACTGATCTCCTAAAGGACTTCCAATCTGTCCTTCTCGAGTTCCTATAGGGCTGCTCCCTCGCTTTCTCAAAATTGAGACTAAAAGATATCATGCTATGGTCGGAAAAAGAATAATCCAAAACTACTCTCCAATCCCTAACATAACCTCCCCCACGGTTAGCCAGCGTTACATCTATAACTGTTTCCCTATCCTTCGTTCTGAACGTAGGAGTACTACCCCTATTACAGATGTGAAGATCATAACAAGTTATAAAATCGTATACCAACTCACCCCTTTTATTGATGTCCCTGCTTCCCCATTGATAGTGGTGAGCGTTCGCATCACATCCCAAGACCATGTACGCGCCTCTCCTCTTAGCGTGCTCCGCCAGTTGCTGCAGAGCGATGCCTGGTGGATCGGCTGCCTCGTACGGCATGTACACAGCCGCCATTATAAGTCCGCTACCTCCTGCGGCTTCCTGTTGGACGACTGTAAGGTCCCCACTGCTAAAGGAATGAAGAAAATTAATATTCAGATTATTCCTAGCCAATATACATGTCCGTACCTTTTCCGTTGTGGATGGTATGAACAAGTTATAACCCGTGACCCTCAGACCACATACCCTGGTGTTGTTAATCCAGGGTTCCTGTATGAGGGCCACGTCCACGTTGGAGTCAATGAGGAGTCTTGTCAATTCGGTTGAGGCTGCCTCACAGTGATGCAAGTTAATTTGCACCACTGACAGCCTCTTTGGGTTTATCAGATTTGTTGTATCGAAACCTGATCACCCCAAATCCGAAATTGACAACTCCCCCCAGTGACTCCAGCTTTTTCAGAGACTCCTGATCCACTGCGAATCTGAAGTCTCTGCCTTGGTTCTCCTTACAGGTCATGGTGTTCACCAACTTCCATTGACTTGTAAGAAGACCCTTATTCTGATTCTCCAATACTGTCAGAATGGTTCCAACCTCTAAGACGGGTGGAGGGAACCATGCTGTCACTATTGGACGCAGGGGCAGCTCAGATGCGAGTATCACCTCAAGCTTCGCTCCTGGATAGAGAGTGTCGCACCTAGCAACTGCGTTCCTGAGAAATTCAAATGATTTCACGTTCCCGCAGTTTATAGTCTTGACGCCCTTCATCCAGTCTGCGCCTTTGAAGGATACCTCATCCGGCCTTCCTTTAACAAGGGCGATTTCCTCAATGAGCTTGTGTTCAATCTGTCGCCATTGCTCAACGCTGATCCTCCCATCTGGATCAACCCTGTCAATGACAGCAGCTTGAATACAGTTCTGCAACACTGATTCCTTCGCTCTTTTCGATGTAGAGGGTTGTTCACTTCCTGATACAGCTCTCTTAATGACCTCCTTATGGTGGCCCTTACTAGAGCTGTTTGGCGTGTGAACAACCTTCTTGGCCATCGAAGGTTGTTGGTCATCCCCAGACCTGGCCCTCCGATGCTACCTTGTGATATTCATCTAGACAATGTTGGACATTTACCAAAATACATCCAACAAGGTAAGACGAAAAAATCTAAAATTTACATCCCATACAAAGTTTCATTGACAAAAATCTGTTTTTTCCTATAAAAAAAAAAAAAAAATTGTTTTGTCGAGATCCACTAAATCTAAATGTCATTGTGGATAGTATATGCTAATAATAATTATCTTTTATTATTTTATTTGTAAGTACTTTAAAACGGTAACAGTATAGTTTAGATCGGACATCTATTAATAAAGATGTTGAATTTATAAAGGCCTATAACCAGTAAACTAAACTAACCATTTTGAGTTATGCTAATTTTTATACCCTTCACCACAGGTGTAAAGGGTATATATAAGTTTGTAATTTCCACGATTTTCGTCAGAGAGCAAAAAAGTTTATATTTTCGGGATCCTTGTAAGAAATGATGACGATAGGACCATGTCCGTCCGTCCGTGTGTCGGTTGGAATGGCGTTTATGAAGCCCACCGATAACTGGCATATATAATATATATATCAAACGATCGGAAATCCTTTCGAAAATTTTACTATTGAAATTCAGCAAGATCGGTTCATAAATTGCGGAGATATGCTTAAAAATCGGTTTTCCAGTTTCTGATTTTTTTTTTGCTAAAAAATGAAATAAATGGTTCATAATAACTGAGATATCGGGCAAAACGCATTTTTAATTTTTTGAAGTCCTTGCTTAAGCCATAGATTTTTTATACATCGGTCCTAAATATTTTTATAAAATTTCGGTTTTTTTAATAAACTAAATTCGTTCATAATCAACAGAGTTATGGGCCAAAAACTATAACAAATCTGTTAAGAATATAAATACACACTAGAGCCCTGCAAACTGTGTCTTATAAGGCATTACAAGCCACTTGATATTTTTCAAGTGCTGTTATCAGTGTGTGTGCGGAGCACTTAAAACACTTGCTTTGCTTCGGGCAGCGAACAGTGCGAACATTATTTATTGTTGTTTTTGCACATGTTGGCTATGAAATACACACTTGAAATTCAAGTGTATTTGCTTTTCAAATCATCTTACGCAGGATTCTAATACACACACAAATATGTATATTAAGCATTGTAATAACTATTAGTGACGTTTTTGTTTTTTGTATATGCAAGTAGTTTAGTTAGCAACAGCAGTAATATAATGAATAACAGTGTTGTTGTTGTTCTTTGTATATGCAGTCAGTTTGTATATACACACATACAAAAATAAATATGGAATTGTTGTTGTTTATTTTTTAAAAGCAAAGCCATAGCGTAATTAGAAAGTCCTCGCACATCTGCAAAAACAACAATTGCTTGTATTTTGTTCGTCTACAACTACTGCACATAATGTCAAAATGCTATGAACAGAAAATGGGAGAATGAAGGAGAGGAAGAGTAAAAAAAAAAACTCGAAAAAAATTTTTCATAGGAATACAACAACAATTTGACAGTTCCGCGAGGTATATCAATGAAAAAATTGTAAAACAGCTGTTCTTACGAGTATACTTTATAATTATACTCATAGTAAAATAATAAAGTACTCGCACATCTACAAAAACAAAAATTGCTTGTATTTTGTTAGTGTAAAACTACTGCCCATAATGTCAGAATGCTTTGAACGGAAAAATGAGAGAACGAAAGAGAGCAAGAGAAAAAAACTCAAAAAATATTTTACATGTGAATACAAAAACAATTTGACAGTACCGCGAGGTTTGCCAATGAAAAAATTGTAAAACAGCTGGTCTTACGAGTATACTTTATTATTATACTATGAATTATACTATGAATCAAAGCTTGCTATGATTGTTTTTTTTTTCGTATTCAAATTTTCGTAGTTTGAAAAAAAAGTAAATTTACAAAAACGGCATAGAAATTTCAAAAAAACGTTCAGATGCAAATAACTCGGTTTGCTTATATCTGACAAACGTATACAAACGTATATATATATATATATATATATATATATATATATATATATATATATATATATATATATATATATATATATATATATATATATATATATATATATATATATATATATATATATATATATATATATATATATATATATATATATATATATATATATATATATATATATATATATATATATATATATATATATATATATATATATATATATATATATATATATATATATATATATATATATATATATATATATATATATATATATATATATATATATATATATGTAAAAATTTGAAAAGTCAGTATTAAGTTTTTATAATATTATTTAAATATGTTTTTCTTATTAAACTTTATGTATCCACTGTCATAAGAATTCCGTTCGGTATGTTTAGTTTTGCCGCAAAAAACAAACGTAAATACAGCTGATTTTGACGTAATAAATATTACTGCAGTTTGTTAGGTTAGTTTTGCAATCAAAACACAGAGTCTACTAGAAAAACGAAAATATACAACATAAGATGTCGAAAATAATATTGAACGCAATTAAAAATTCACGTAATATTAGCAATAATATTAATAAAATAACCGGCAGGTAAATATAAAATACAAACTGTACAAAATAGAAATACAAGGTTTTCTCGACAGCAATGCCATTGCTAAACGATACTTAATGCAAAATGGATGGAACTCTGCGGCACAGAACAAATCTCGACTATTGGAGACACCGAAAAATGGAAGAATTTTACAAAATTTTGAAAGAACTATGTTTATACAAACACAAGATACACCAAACCCAGACAGTTTGAAGTTCTTACCGGGTATCGAGGTATTGGGTAAGGGAAGTACCTTTGATTTTCCCTCGGTATCGGCGGCTCATTGCAGTCCTTTAGGTAATTGTTATATTATACATATAGTATGTATTAAAATTGGTATTAATTATTTCTTTTATTATAGCTAAATTATTGTTTCGCATTGAGGGTGTACGTTCTGTCTTCTTTGGCGCAGATTTTATAACTATTTCAAAGCAAGAAGATGCTGAATGGGGTGTTATTAAACCAGAAGTTTTCGCTGTTATAATGGATTTCTTTGCTAGTGGTTTGCCCATATTAAATGAAACTAAACCAAATACCGATACACAAATTGAAGATGACGATGATGATGTGGTCATGCTAATCAAAGAACTATTGGATAGTCGTATACGACCCACCGTACAAGAAGATGGAGGTGATATTATATACATGGGCTATGAGGATGGTATAGTCAAGTTAAAGATGCAAGGTTCATGTTCATCTTGTCCTAGTTCTATTGTTACTTTGAAGAATGGTGTAGAAAATATGTTACAATTTTATGTTCCCGAAGTTAAAGGTGTCGAACAAGTTTTCGATGAGGTAGACAAAATTATTGATACCGAATTTGAGAAGTTTGAAAAAAATATAAAAGTTAAGGAAGTTAAGGGGGGAGCAACAGGAACAGAAACTAAACAATAGAATGTGTTTATGAGTTAATATTGTTAGATTGTTATTACTGTAATAAGATGATAGGGAAGTTAAATAAATAATAAATGTTATAAAACCTATAGACGTACTATAGGTATAAACTATTCTATGAGTAATTTCTTTAAAATTATAGTAATTTAGAATTTATTAAATCAAATATTATAAAGTAGTCTTTCAAGGTCAAAAATATATTACAAGATCACAATCCTGAACATTAAAGCATCTTATTAATTAAAATTGTACATTAGTTAACGGAAAATCTTATTAGTCGCAATATATTATTAAAAAGCTCGCATTGGCAACACTACTGTCATAAGTGCTACCAAGTATTTACTGAAGTGAGGCAGCAAATCAACATTTGATATAACGAAAATCGCTAAACAAATAAAAAAAATTAGAATTTAATCTTTTAAATACATTTACTGATTTATATCAAAATTAATATTACTTTATAGTAAATAATAAAGAACAAATTAAAATTACCCAGTCCCATTTAAATAAAAATATTTTATTTTTAACGTCGTATTTAAGGCCGTATATATTATTATAAAGGTATTTGAACATTATTTTAAGAGCATATGTATTAATAAATATATCCAGAAAAATATGTCAATAATTTAGAGGTTCATAACTCGTAAACAAAGAGTAAGCAGGCAAACATTTTTTAAATTACTTTAATCACAAGTAAAATTATTACTGAATCGTTATGAAAATTCTTTATAAGTCAAGTGGGCCGGTGATCTTAATTTATACCAATAATGGTGCTTATTCTAGTAATTAAAGTGATATCCGTTTGGGCGTAAATCAAGATTTTCGGCACAGTTGATTTTTAAACAACTTTGATAGTGATTCTATAGTACTTTTACATGTGATTATAGTGCAATAAAAAAATTTGTCCGCTCTTGCTCGGTTCACGAGTTATAGGCCTTCAAAGTTTCAATATATTTTCCTGAATATTTTTATTAATAATTATCCGATCTTAATTATATTAATGTCATTTAAAGGCACTTATAAATGCCTTTTCAATGATATATATCATTACCATATTAATAAATTACTTGGGAACAAAATTGACATTTTGTATAAAAATGGCGGAACTTAAAAAAAATTTTGATATTCGAAAAGAGCTTATTTAGCGAAGCCGGTGTTCGACATACCCAGAGGAAAAAGTCCTTAAGCCCGGCCGCAGGCCGGCTACACAGAAAAACTTTTATTAAGGCGTAAAAAAAAATATAATAATTTCAAGTGTGCCGAAGATCTTGATGAGTGCCAAATCATGTTCACGAAGCCAGTACACTGCAAAAAATAAGTAAAATAAGCGTAAATAAAATGATTTCCCTTTTTACAAGCATTCATTCCTATTAAAAACTTTGCAATCGTATAAATAGTATAGAAAATATTTACTATTTTAAATGAATTAGGAATCTCATTGAGTTTCAGGTTTCACTTTCCAAAACAAAAGACACATTTACGTTTTTGTATTTTTTAATTATAGCTGTGTTTTGTTGCTAACGTTCATAGGTAATTTCGTACAAATTTTAAATTTATGTAAGTTAGAAGTTAACGTGTAAAATTCTACACGTTAACTTTAACGTCGATAAAAGTGCTACCAATTTATAAACAGAAATACAATTATGAATATTTAAATGTCAATAAATGAAAAAAATATAAAAACAAAATTAAATAGAAATTAAATAAATTGAAATTATTATTTTTAAAAATAAAAATTAAAAGATTTTCTTGTGAATTGGTTGTTTTAATATTCTACCAAGTTGGGTAAATATCGTTTTCTTGCTAACTATCAACGTTAGCACTCAACGGCAGCAACAAAACACAGCTATAATTAAAAAATACAAAAGAACTTTTCGTGTTTTTTTTTTCTAAAAAAATCGCTGAACAGCTTATTAATGCTTGGAACACTTTTTAATGCTTTTCACCACCATTAAAAATCGCTAGATTTCATTTGATCATTTAGGTAATTTACCATCACTGCAAATCAGCCATTTTAGTTTGGTTTAGACAAGCCAACGTCGTTCCTCGCTTTGCTGCAAATATTTTTTAAATAAATTAGTATTAAATATTATTAATTTATTTAATATTAGTAGTTATATATACATATATTAGTAGCAACTTAATATATAAAATATATATTTATAACGAAAAACGTAAAAGCAACAATTACTTTTTTCGTTCAAGTAATAAATATAAAAAGCAAGGAATATATAAAATTTAATTAAAACTACCTACACGTAAGTGAAAAAAAGAATCGATTTTTCATTTTTTTTCACACACAAAAGAAGAAACCCGAAGACTTACAGAACAAAAAAAAATTAGAAAGCGAGGCGGCGGCTTTGGTTAATAAAAATAAGTTGTATAAAATAAAACTTTTAATTGGAACTTAAGTAGATTCGAATAAAAAAGTTTTAAAACATCTTATTAATTAAAAAACTGTAACGAAGAAAACTACGAAGTTAGGTAAGTTTACACAAAATATTTCATCATTTTTTTTTTTTCAAGTTTTTTTTTTTTTTCCTTTCGAAAAAAAAAACGAAAGAAAAAAACTTTGTGTGTATAGACATAAAAGGGTTGCCAAAGTTTTCTTGTATTTAAAGTAATAAGGGGATTGAATTGATGAAGGGAAGTGAAAATTACCACATGTTAAAGTTTTAACTAAAATATTTGCAACTCTACGAAGTATGGATTGCTTGTAAAAATGTCTGATTGGAAAATATTTTATTAATTACATTTTATTAGAAATTTTATATGTATCATATTTATACAAAAAGTGTGTTTTAGTTAAGGGTTGCATGCAGTTTTTTATGTACATATGCAAGTATATACATTATATTTAGGCGTGTGTTTGTACTCTAGTTTTTTTTTTTTTTTTTCGATAAAATATGTCAACTAATGAAATGACCGACCGAAGCCGAAGAATAATCGATAATTTTTGCGCATTAATCCACAGACAAAGAAGAGGTTTTATGAAATTTGTAAAGTTTTTTTTTATGTTTTATATTTTTATTTCTATTAAAATGAAAGTAAGTATGTAGATTATTGTTAAGGTATTGTTTATTTTTATTTAAAATGTGAATTTATTAGGAGAATAATAAGTAATGGAAATATTTAAACAAAAATGATTATAAAAGAAAAATGGATAATACACAAGTACAGTTTAAATTATTTGTTAATTTAATTTTCTTATATGTATATATACATTTTCCTATGGGGTATGCCAACCATAGGATTTGGTAAATATATATTATATATATATTTTTTTAAATATCAAATTTATTATTTTTTTTTTTTTTCGAAAAATGGTCCAAAACAGCCGATGTAAGAAACATTTTTCAATAAAGTACAAACTTGAAGTACTTATTACACAACATGTCTATTTTCAAAAACGTATTAATTTTCAAGAAAAAAAAAAAATAAAAGAATGTACTAAGAATAAGAAAGTATTAATGAATATTTAAAAAAGTGGAATAAAAAATATATGTAGGTATGTACATATGTATATATTTTCAAAATGAGTGTTAATTTACGAAAAACTTTAATTTGAAAAAATTTAAATTTCTTAAAAAAGTACTAGTTTGCAAAAATTCTAATAAAAAAAATCGTAAACACCACTTATCCAAAAATTTTATAATTTTCAAAAAATTCCATATTTTTAAATTAAAAATTATTATTTTTTTTTTTTAAATCGGTCCACAAACTGATGAAATATTGGAATTTTTCAAAAAAAAGTACAAATTTTCTGATGAAACTACTAATTTTCAAGAAAAAGTATCAATTTAAAAAATAGAATTTATCAAAAAAGTCCAATAAAAAAATACTATAGAAATTTACAAAAAGGACTAAAAAAAAGTAAAGTACAAATTATACAGTGAAAAAATATGGCAAACTTTCATTAAAATTACCATTTAATTAAATATAATTAAAAAAAAAGTATTTTCCGAAAAAGTACAAAGAGGACCAATTTTTCAAATATATTTTTTCCAAAAATATAAATAAGTATACATTTTATAAAATGTACCAAATTTCGTTTAAAGTACGATAATTTCTCAATTTTCACAAAAAAAGTACCATTTTAAAAATCAGGCAAATTTGGTAAAGGTTATCCAAGATTCGGCACTGTCGAATATAGACAGATATATCTATCTAAATAATACCTATCTTTATTCAAAATATGTTTTATTAAACCTTTTTTTTTAATTCTATTAACTCCCCTTTAGAAATATAAATAAAATACAAGCAACTTTAATTGAAAGAAATATATATAAATAAAAAGAAAATACCCACTTGTTTGTAAGAATATTTGTATATCAAACACTTTATCTTCGTCATGTATCCCAATGGTTATACTGCAACTGCACCCGCTGTTGGTGGCAACCCAAGTGGCAATTATGCCAACGGCAATATAAATAGTGGTGGTCCACGTCCCGATCGTCCACAATATCAACGTAATGCCAACGGTAGTGGACCTGCTAATGGTGGAGGTGGATCTTTTGGAGCACCCAATAACATGGGAACTGGTTATGGAGGTAATCCTCAAACTGGTGCCTATGGTGGCGGTTATCGCAATAACTTCAATCCCATGATGGCTAATGGAGGTCAAAATTTCTATAACAATTCCTCTGGAGGCTATAAGCCACGTGGCAATAATCCCAACTTTGTACCACGTTATCAAAAACCACAAAATGGTAATGGTGGTTATCAATCGAATAATTCCTATAAGCCAGCCATCAATTTGGGTGCCCTTTCGAAAGAGGAACGCGCTGAGTTGCAACGTGAAAAAGCCAAAAATCCCGGTCGTACTTTGTGCAAACCAGAATGGGAAGATTTGCAGCCATTCAAGAAAAATTTCTATGTTGCCCATCCCAACACATTGAACAAGAGCGAACAAGAAGTTTCGGAAATGCGTGCTGAATTGCAAATAACTGTATCGGGTAATGATATACCGCATCCCATTAGTTCATTTGAGGAATGCACCTTACCAGAATATACAATTGAAGAAATGAAACGTCAAGGTTTTACCAAACCAACTGCTATTCAAGCTCAAGGTTGGCCAATTGCTTTGTCAGGACGTGATTTAGTGGGTATTGCCCAGACCGGTTCGGGTAAAACTTTAGCCTATATGCTACCGGCCATGGTGCATATTGCCAATCAGCCACCTCTACAACGTGGTGATGGACCCATTGCTTTGGTCTTGGCACCCACACGTGAATTGGCTCAACAAATTCAATCAGTGGTCCGTGATTATGGTCATTTGTGCAAACCAGAAATACGTCATACTTGCATCTTTGGTGGTTCCTCAAAAGTACCACAAGCTCGTGATTTAGATCGTGGTGTTGAGGTCATTATTGCCACACCCGGACGTTTGATTGATTTTCTGGAAAATCGTACCACCAATTTGCAACGTTGTACTTATTTGGTTTTGGATGAGGCCGATCGTATGTTGGACATGGGCTTTGAACCCCAAATTCGTAAGATTATTGAACAAATTCGTCCCGATCGTCAAGTCGTTATGTGGTCTGCTACATGGCCCAAGGAAGTACAGGCTTTAGCCGGTGATTTCCTCAACGATTATATTCAAATCAATATTGGCTCAATGAATCTATCGGCCAATCACAATATTCGCCAAATTGTTGAAATCTGTCAGGACAATGAAAAACCACAATTGGTAGTTAAACTTTTGAAGGAGATTTTGCCAAATCAAAATAATGCCGCCAACAATAATAATAAAATTATCATATTCGTGGAGACAAAAATCAAAGTAAGTGAAAATTTATTTAATTTCCATTAAAAATCTTGAGAGCAAATTTAATTTTATTTTTATTATTTCATAAGCTATAATTTTCGATACATTTTTCACTTTAAATTTTTAACTTCATATATTTTTGTATGAATTGGTATACATACTTTCAAAATGTTTTTGTAAAATAAATTTATCTAAATTTCCATTGTTTTTTCTTTCCTTCTGTCTGTTATCTTTTTAGGTTGAAGAAATATTGCAAATTATCCGCAACGAAGGCTACACAGCCACATCAATTCATGGTGATAAAACCCAAGCTGAACGTGATTCAGTATTGAAAGATTTCCGTAATGGTAAATCCAATATATTGATTGCAACCGATGTGGCTTCGCGTGGTCTCGACGTGGAAGACTTGCAATATGTCATCAATTATGATTATCCCAACTCCTCTGAAAATTATGTCCATCGTATTGGACGTACCGGACGTTGCCAACAATTGGGCACAGCCTATACTTTCTTTACACCCGACAATGCCAAACAGGCTAGAGAATTGATATCTGTCCTGGAGGAGGCCGGTCAACAGCCCTCGGCAGACCTTTTGGATTTGGCTCGTTCTGTGGGAGGTGGCGGCAACAACCGCAATAACAACAAACGTTGGCAAACACCCAACCAGGGTAATGCTCAGCAACAACAGCGTAACAATCCTTTGAATTATCAAGCTAATGGTGGTCAAACGGGTTACACACCCAAGCCACAATATCAACAATATAATGCCAACAATGCTGGCGGCAGTGGTTACCAGCAACAACAGCAAAACGGTGGTGGTAAACCAGGTGGTATGGGCAATTGGAATAATCGTAACAATGGTCAATACAACAATGCTGGTGCGAACCAAGAAGGTGGCAGTAGACCTTACCGTCCCCGTGCTCCATTCAATGCTGCTGGTGGTAGTGGTCCTCGCCCAATGATGGGTGGCTATGTGCCACATCCCCATATGCCACCACATATGCAACAACAGGCTGGTGGTTACATGGCTCCCCAACAATATCGCCCTAGAGGCCAATATATGCAACCCAATGGTAGTACACCACGTTTCCAACAATATCAGAAACGCGATTATCAGCAACAAAATGGACAAAATGCAGCTGGCCAATACAACAAACAGTTAATGGATCAAAATAACCAACAAGATGCCACTTCTTTAGCTGCTCAACAACAACAAATCAGTGTAGCTGCTAATATAGCTGCTGCAGTAGCTGCGGCAGGCGGCCAGGTTGGAGGTCCTGCTGAATATCCTAATGTTTCCACACCGCCAGCGGGAGCTATGTACGCCGCACCTGCTCAATCACCACCAGCTACTGGGGCTCCTACTTATATGTATGATGCCACTGGCATGTTGGCCGCTGCTGCAGCCGCTGCCGGTAATCCCTATGCCGCTGGTCAATATGGACCACCACCCACAGCTTACTATGCCGCCCATCCCCATCAGTTTGCGGCAGCACCCAATGGTGGTGTAGCCACAAATGCCAATGGCGGCAACCAGGGTGCCGAATTAATTGCCCCCGCACAACAACAGTAAATTGTTGGTAAAAAAAGGTACATTTTATCAAATTCCCTCTCATATATACAATATATATTTCTTTTTTTCCAACAAAAACAAATATTACATTATTAATATTAATCAATTAAAATAACTATAAATGAAAAAAAATAATTTTAAAAAAATATCAATTAATCATACACTCTACTACTAATGGAAAAAACGAAAAAAAACTGATTTCTTTTTCTCCAAAAAAAAAAAAAAAAAAAACGAAAAGATGTAAAACACAAATAAATACATTTTTTTAACTTTTTTTCATAACAAAAAACAAACAAATGAATGATAGTTGAAGATCCCAAAAGGAAAAAAAAGTGAAAATTTTACAAAAAAGGAGTTTTTTCCCTTAAACCAATAAGAGAATGGGAACGAACAGCATTTATTTAAAACAAAAAACATCTTTAACTTTAAATAAGATGCTGGTCATCTAAGAATAAACTCCCTTAATTAAAACATAAAACGAATAACGAAAAAAATCAACATTTCCCCCAAAATTTAATTTTTTTTTAGTTTTACTCTTTATAAAAAAAAAATTTTAAAAGAAATTATTTTTTTTCTATATAAAAAACAATTTTCTATTATTATTAATTTGTTTTGAAAACAACAAGGCTTTAACAAATAAAAAAGATTTTTAACAAAGCAGAGCTTGTTAAAAAAGAAGAAGGAAATTAAATGTCTGAAATACTGAATTTAAACAAGAGAAAAAATAAAACCTTGTAGATGAATAAACATAAAATTAATGATAATAATTATAACAATAGTAATAATAATTTATACGAAACATAAAAATGAATTTTTCTAAACAGAAACAAAGAAGAAAAAACAAATTATAATTTTGAATTTTTTGTTTTTAATTTTATTATTTTAATTTTCTTTTTTTATATTAAAATTTATTTTTAATTTTACAATGAGTAACAACAAAGTATAAAAAAAACAAACAAAAATACCATACAAAATCAAACAATTATGAAATTAATTTAATTTAAAAATTAATTAATGAGCAACAAAAAAACTAAAACTTTTTATTTTTTTTTTTTCAAACAAGTATTAAATAATTTTTGTTGTTTTTGTTTAAGATAAAACGAAAGCTAAATTTTTACATTTAATTATTTTTATAACAAAATTAATTAATTGATGCATTATATTTATAAAAAAATGCATTAATTAACTTGCCAAAGTCGCCGCCGCCGAAGCCGCCTTTTGTCATTATATTACATGTGTAATGTATAATTTTTTTGTGTTTAAAAAGATAAAAAAAATACATAAATCAAAAAAATTTATAAAAATAATGAAATTTATTATAAAGAATGAATGAAAACCATTTAAAAATAATAATAATTAAATGGAAATCAAATACAAACAAAATGCGCCACATTCATCCATACAAATAAGAAGAATAAAAGAAAGAGAGAGGTTTTTTCATTATTTTTTTTTCTGTTTACTCAAAAACAATAAAATTTTCCATTTGCTATCAATATCAAGTGAATGTTTTGAATTTCACACAATTCTGTTGTTTTTGAGAACGAGAAAAATGAAAGAGAACATTTTAAGGTTAAATTGGTGAAACTAAATTTTAACTGATTATTTTTGTAAAAAATATAAGAAATTTTCTTTTTAAAATATTTATTGATTGTTTAATAAATAAAATTTTCTTGTTTTAAAGAAATTTTTTGTTTCGTTTTTTTATAAAGAAAAATAAAAGATTTCCTTTGTAAAAAAAATACCAATAAAATCTCAAAAACATTCCTTTTTAATAAAACTAGTTTTTTATATATATATATATATTTTTTTTTTTTTTTTTTGCAAAATGAATTTGATAAAAATAAATAAAAAATATATTTGTAATTAAAACTATAATACGCTTCCTATTTGACTTTAAATAAATCGAGTAAAATGAGGTAAACTGGCGCTAGATTGAAAACAGAAGGTTTAAGAAAACTTTATTTAAAAAAGGAACATCAAAACACTCTTCAGTTTATCCTTTACTACATCCTTTACCATACAAATTCTACGAAGTCAGTCAATTTTGTTGTCCTTTAATGGACACAAACAATTTTATTAAGCAACCAACTTAGTTTCACTTGTTTAACTTTTGAAAAATAAACATCTCTCAAATTAAATTATTACTATACACACATTATTTCAACTAAAACAAAGCAAGTAACAAAATATTTTTTATTTTAATTTAAAACAAAATCAAATAAAAAAATAACAAGAATCCTTTTATATGTGTGTTGTGTTTTAAAACTAATAAAAATTGATTAATTTTTTTATGAATTAAACTAAAAAAAAATAAAATTAGGCGCGCAATTAAAATTTTTCAAATTTATTAAATTATTCATACAAAATTATTAAAGAAAAAAAATCAACAAAAAAATAATTTAAAAATATTTTAAAAACCTGATATATTCATTCACCTGCCAGTTTTAGATATTAACAATTATTAAACCAGCTCAATAACGATTAATTTTTTTTTTTTTTTTCAATATCGTTAAATAAGCATTAGTAATTGTTAATCTATAACTTTAATGTGATATCTCCCTGATTTTTTGGATTTTTTACGAATATTTAAGTTTTATAATTTTACTTTAAACCGAGAAAAAAATGTCAATATATATTTTTCTTTAATAATGTTTTTAAAACAACAACAAGAAAGTAAAATAATAGATTTTTACAATTTTAATATTTGTATATACATATAAATAAAAAATATTATAAACAAAGATTCGAATTTAATATTTAAATCTTAGATTTATAGCAACAAAAGAAAAAAATCCAAAAAGTAAAAATAAATCTAAATTACTTAATTTATTTTTTTCTTTTCTTTTAAATAAATAAATTTTTAAAATTTTTTGGATTATATTTATTTTTTTGTTTCTCTTCTAAAAAAAAGCAAAAAAATATGAAATGAAAATTTGGTTTTTGTAAAACCTACTACAAACTAGAACAAAAACAATTTAAATTAAAAAAAAAAAAACTAGAAAGCAACAAAAAACATATTAACCACAACAAACAAATAATGAAGGATCTCGTATTTTTAATTATATATGTATATTTTTTTAATATTTACTCTACTTATAACTAAATGCTAAGAGTGTTGTTTTTGTTTTTTGTCCCAACTCAAACAAAAAAGAAAAAAACAATATTTTGCATTTATTATACAAATACAAAAACAAAAAAATAAACTTAAAAATTTATAAATGAAAAAACAAAAACTACAAAAGAAACTTATTAAAAAAAAAAAACAAAACCAACAAAAAATACAATGTGATGTGATATAGACTTAAAAAAAAAAAAACAAACAAAGAAAATGATTTAAAAAAAACTACAAACAAACAAACAAAAATGAAACAAAAACATTTTTATGGATGACATGAGGCACATTATTATCTTTATTATAATTTTTAGTTTATTTTAAATAAAATTTCTTTATTTTTACTAACCTTTTTTATAAAATAAATAATAATTTTTTTTTAACAATTATTATTTATTACAAATAATTCGCTTAAATTCTTTAAATTTAAACTCAAAAAATCTGAAAAAAGCCCACAAAAATAAATTAATTTTTTTTAACAACTTAAAATGGTAACAAAACAAAAGTTTAAATAAAAAAACTTTTGTATTTTTTTATAACTTAATAAAAAAAAGAAACCAGAAACAGAAAAAAAAATGAAAACAAATATTATATCGTATGTAAAACCATAGCAAATTTAAACATAAAAAACAACAAAAATATATATGTGATATTATTACATAATTCCAAAAACAAAAATTTTTAATTAAAACCAAACTAAACAAAAAATTTTATTAAATTCTTAGAAAAACAAAACAAACAAAGAAAAATATTGGTAAATCTAAACAAAACTTATTTATTTTTCTAAAAAATTACTTAAACAAGGTGCTAAAAATTTGTTCTTAAATTAAAATTAAAACAAAAAGAAAAAACAATTTTTGTAAATTCCCTAAAAAACCAGAAAAGCAACTTGAAAAGACTAGTTATTTTTTTTTTAATTTATAAATAAAAAACACTTTATAATTTATAATCTACATACGATATTATATATGGCAACTGAATTTAAACATATAAAAAATTTATATATTTTTTGTATCAATTGTTGTTCTCATTGATTATAATAATAAATTGAATTAAATAAAAATTTTAATTTTTTGTTTAAAAACAACAAGAAAGAAAAAGACATCATTACAAATTACTTAACAAAAGAAAAAAAGAAGAAAACTATTTTTTTATTTGTTTTTGTTTAATTATAATTATTATTTAAAACCTAATTTTTTTGTTAACTTTTTCTTTTATAAAAAAGCAAAAAAAAAAAAAAAAATTAAACCAAATGTATTTAAAATCAAACAAACAAAACTCAGCGAAAACAAAAGAAATTTCTTTTTTTTTATGTTAAATATCTATGTAAAACATGCATTAAAAAAAATATATTAAATTATTATACTTTTTTTATAACTCTTGCTATTATTCTTTATATTACTCATTGTATACGCAATAATTTATAATTTTTTATTATTATTATTACTCAAAAGTAATCAGAAAAGAAACTTTAACAACAAACACTTAAAAATCCAATATTAAATAAAACTGAATTTTTTGTTATTTTTTTAAAATATAAATAAAATAATTTCGTTTTCTTTTATTTATTTATTTTATTATTTTTTTTATTAAAAATTTTGACATTTAAAATTTTTCAATATGAAAACATCTGAAAGAGGAGGGGAAAATTTTTTACTGCAGCAAATAAGTCTTTAAAGGAAAAATTCAATTAAAGAAAATTTTAAATTTTAATACCAAATCAGAATTAAAATTGGTTTAAAATATTTATCTCTGATTAGATTTTTAGTCATGGCTTAGTTTATAGTCCAGCCTAGAGCCTAGTTTATTTGCGTAGTCTATAGCCTAGTCTTTAGTATAGTCTAGTCTATAGTCTAATCTATGGCCTTGTCTATATTCCAGCCTAGTTCATAGTCTAGTTTATGTGAAGTCTTAAGTGGAACCTATAGCCTAGTCTATGGCCTACTCTATACAAAAAATAAGGTTTCATAATATCTTGTTAGACGTTTTACTTTTTGAAATTTGATGGAAAGAAGCTCAAAAATAAATAAATTTAAATTGATCGACTTAATGAATTCACTGCTATCTTCAATATTTGAGACCTATACCTAAAGTTTGGAAGTAGAATCTTTGAAGGTGGATGTAGTATTTGACATCGTTTTATTTTCTTATGTAGATCTCTAAATTTTCTTTATTATGATAAGAATAAATTCATAAGCTAAGAAAGGATTTGTGCTGCTATCGTTATAAATATATGATTTTGAAAAGTTCATCCCATTTTGATCTAATGGAAAACTTTTGGAAATATACGCTCTGGAAAACCTGTAACATGCTTCTTAATTTGAGGTCGATCGATACTTTTTTATGTCTAGAATCGAATTCTTAAAAGATTTTTTTATTCATTCAAATATCTTTGCTGCTGTAATACTTCCTTCAGATGTTAAAATAATTATATTTTTAAAAAAAATTTTGAAAAATTGCTAAAACTCAAAAGAAAAATCCAATAAAAATTGCATTTGAAATTTAAAGAAAAAATTTAAAAACAAACTAAAGTATATTTTTTTTTAATTAAGTTTTATTTATAAACAAAACTTAAAATAAAACCCAAAATAAACAAATTTGTGTGATAAACTTTAGACTAAACTTGCATAAAATGTTATTTAAAATTAAAAAAAAAACTAAAAATAAATTAAAAAAAAATTAAAAAGGAATAAAATCTTATAAAGAAAACTCCCAAAACAAATTGGAAAATGAAAAGTAATATATTTTACTTATGAAAAAAGTTTTCTCTATTGGAAAACTCTAAAACTAAGAAAACTTAATTTTGAAAAATAGCATTTTTAATAAGAAATAAAAAGAAAACATTTAGCCTAAAACTTAAAAAGTTTCACACAAATTCTTGAATTCAAAAAAATATAATTTTGGTAAAAATAAAAATATATTTATTTATCTAAACATAAATAAAATCTTTAATTTAGAAACCAGCAAATAAAATTTATTTTTTATTAAACTTTTTAAAATTTAAATAAAAAAGAAACTCAAATGCAATTAATAATAAAGTTTAAAAGATTATTACTATTTTTATTTATTTTTTATTACTATAAAATATAATTATTACATTATAAATTATAAAAACTAAGTTTTAATTGTAATAAATAATAAAACGTAAGATTTATCCAAATAGAAATATATTTTCTATTTAAATTTTTTATCTTAATGAATATAATAATTTTTCAAAACATCATTTTAAGTAAGTGTAATATTGTATTATTTTTTATTTTATTTTTTTATTTTTAACAATAACATTATATTTTCTCCATTAAATAGCAAATGTTGAAATTAAACAATAACTTCGATGTCAGTCAGTTAAGTAAGAAACAAAAAGAAAACAAATCTATGACGGACAACGAGTATTTATGTATTTAGTATGTACTACTGTGTTTTTCAAACATAAGTTCCACAAAAATTCCAAAATACCTAAAAAGAAATGTTTGAAAATATTTTATATGTAATAACAAACAAACATATAAATTAAATATAACACACAAAAGAGTAAAAAAAAGAAGAAACAATTATAAAACTTATAATGAAACAATTGTAACTTTTTTTTTGGATAAAAAGTTATTTTGCATAAATAAAACCTGAAGAAAAAGAAACCAAAAAAATATTTGTTTTATTTTACACTATAAATAACCCTATATAAAAATAGAAAAAAAGAGCTTCAGAAAATTTTTGAGTAGTGCTGGTTTTTTTCAAAGATAAGCTCAAGAGATCTTTGAAAAGTTTTTGAAATACTAAATCTACTTTTACCTAGTTTTGAAAAATTCGCGTAGATGAAAAAATAAGAATAAATTATTTTACTGTCAGTATTATTTTATCAAGATTTTTTTGTTACAACAACAAAACGCATTATTTTTTAACTTATTGTGTAGCTCTAAGAGATCTAGGTAACAAAAAAAACAATGTTGCGTTAAAACTTTTGCCATACATTGCAAATACTGGATTATTGTACTCGTCTTCACTGCCGGATTCTGGAGTGCGGAATACGGAGGAACGGTTCGTAGAAAACTTCTCGTGCCTACATGTCTTTCGTAGAACTGTGGGTCATCTGTCGTCAGTTTATTCAATTTTGATATTTTTTAGTCCTTTATTTTTTCTTCCTGAAAATTGATTTTCGACTAAAATCGAAATCGATTTACCTTTCCCTAGACAGTAGTAGATACCTTTATATCCTAAAGGATAATTTGTTGCAGAGTGCAGGGCATATTATCATATTTTTGATATTGCCAACATAACGATCCGAATAATAAATTTGGTATTGTGTGCAATTTGCTAATATATAAGGGCCCAATTTTAACAACGCTCTCTAAATAGTCGCCAGACCTCAATATTATTGAAATTTTGTGGTCCATATTGGAAATTTACATAAAAAAATAGGTATTAGGACCTAAAAATGCACTATGAACACATTTCACCTAATATTACATAAAAACTGGACGCACGCAAACCGCCTCTAATCTATTGCATACAATTAAGACTACCATTCCACATAAAAAATAATCAGGTGCTCGAAACGAGCAAAAAACGAAAAAGGTTGTGATACACATAAAATTTTCGATTTCAATTTCGTTTTATTGTAAAAACGAAATCTATTTCATTTTCCATTTTGTTTTATGAAAATCACAATAAATTAGGTTGTGATCATGGTTGTGATAAAAACGAAATTGACATGATTTTATCGTTTTCAAATCGAACAAATTTTGGTACTCGTTTTAAAATTTAATTTGATTAAAACTGTTACAAAAGAATTAGAATCATGTGGGTAAAAAATAAAAGCTATATTGTAGAAAGAAAAATAAAATAAATAATACCTTTTAAAGAATATATATTGAGGCAGAGGTTAAGAAAAGTATAGAAATTCTGTAAATCCTACAATTTTTATACCCTTCACCACAGGTAAGGGTATATATAAGTTTGTCATTCCGTTTGTAATTTCCACAATTTTCGTCGGAGAGCAAAAAAGTTTATATTTTCGGAATCCTTGTAAGAAGCGATGACGATTGGACCATGTCCGTCCGTCCGTCCGTCCGTGTGTCGGTTGAAATGGCGTTTATGAAGCCCACCGATAACTGACATATATAATATGTATGTCAAACGATCGGAAATGCTTTCGAGAATTTTGCTATTGGAATTCAGCAAGATAGGTTCATACAATGCGGAGATATGTTCAAAAAACCGGTTTTTTGAACCGGTTTTCCAGTTTCTGAAGCCTCTGTATACACTACGGACTTCGTTTTTACAAAGAATTCTCGGACATTTTTTTCTGAATTTTTGTTCTGAAAAAATGAAATAAATCGGTTCAGTAATAACTGAGATATCGGACAAAACGCATTTTTTATTTTTTGAAGCCTTGGTTTAAGCTATAGATTTTTATTTTTATACAGATCGGTCACAAATATTTTTATAAAATTTCAGTTTTTTGAATCAGGAAGATCAGTTTATAAATGGTGGAGATATGCTTTAAAGACCGGTTTTTAGAACCGGTTTTTTAGTTTCTGAAGCCTCTGCATATACCAGGGACTTCGAATTTTTAAAGGGGGCTCGAAAATTATTTTCTGAATTTTTGTTCTGAAAAAATTAAATAAATCGGTTCAGTAATAACTGAGATATCGGGGAAAACGAATTTTTTATTTTTGAAGCCCTTGTTCAAGCTATAGATTTTTATTTTTATATAGATCAGTCATAAATATTTTTATAAAATTTCGGTTTTTTTAATAAACCAAATTCGTTCATAATCAACAGAGTTATGGTCCAAAAACAAATCTGTTAAGAATATAAATACACCAACAAACATGTATATTAAGCATTGTAATGACTATTAGTGACGTTTTTTGTTTTTTGTATAGACAAGTAGTTTAGTTATCAACAGCAGTAATATGATGAATAACAGTGTTGTTGTTCTTTGTATATGCAGTCTGTACAAAAATAAATAGATATGGAATTGTAGTTGTTTATTTTTAAAAACTAAAACATATCTGTTAAGAATATACATAAATACATACACAAACATGTATATTAAGCATTGTAATGACTATTAGTGACGTTTTTTGTTTTTTGTATAGACAAGTAGTTTAGTTAGCAACAGCAGTAATATAATGAATAACAGTGTTGTTGTTGTTCTTTGTGTATTCAGTCAGTTTGTACATACTTTGTTATGATTGTTTTTTTTTTCATATTCAAATTTTCGTAGTTTGAAAAAAATTTAGATTTAGAAAATATGCAAGCATACGTTAAGGCGAAAATTTTATTAATTGTCGGTAATATGGTAATATGATGTCGATAAGATGGTAAGATGGTAATATGGTGAAGGGTATCAAAGATTCGGCACAGCCGAATCTTTTTTCAATTTCATTTATTCTGTTGTTTTAAAACACTGAATGTTAAGTTTAAAACTTAAAATATATTTTGTAATTTGTGATGGAACTTGTGATGAAGCGATGTACCTTAATGTTTAAAAACCTATCAGACACTCGAATTAAACTGTAACTTCACATATGGGTTTTACAATTTAACTTTTAAGGTTTCTGGACATATCTACCACAAAGGAAAAAACTGATTCTGAATATTCAAAATAATCATTGTGCTAACCCAATTTCAAATCACCAGTAAAAATTTAAAACCAATGCAAAGTCCAAACTGCATCTGCTAAAAAGCGTTCCTATTAAAATATTGCATTAGTTTTTATTTTTGTAGGATTAATTAATTAATCGCCAAAAATGTAAATTTATTATTCCTCCACAAAGTGTTATTTTTATGGGCAATGTTTTCCTTTTTTTTCAGAAGCAAGGAATATCTCCTTTGTGGCAGTTTCACGCAAAACTTAACTTTTGATAATTTTTTATTAAAAAATTAACATAAAAACATTAAAAAATTTATTTCATTTAAATAATACAAATTTCAAAATTAATTTGTTGTGATTTGACAAGAAACATATTGAATATCACAACCTAATGGATTTAAGAATACGATTTACTTTTGAAATTGACCGAATTTTATCACATATCTGAATGTAATTATTGGTCGTAATTTTAAATTTTTTATGTCATAAGTGGATGCTTAAAATAAGCTGTGAGATAAAAATATTGAATTTTTTGTTTTCATATCTTTAATTTGCTTAAAGGTAAACTTTAACACTAAATAATGGTTCTATATTATACTAGAAATCTTCCTTTTTCTTATGATACCAAATTTTATTTTTAATTCCAGTCTGTTACTTTGTCATAGAGCTTTAAAAATAAAATTGTATAATGCATAATTTAAGCTGTGAGCCACTGTATATTAGTGTGTAGCAAAATCTCAAGAGTCTTGCAATTTGTTATTCACTTTAAAAAGGAAGAGGAATAACGACACATGTCTTCAAGAGATTATCACACGTTACGCTGTAGAATACATTTCATTTCTCTCCGGAGTCAGTAACAACTTTAGCGTGTTCATCATAAATCGTCGATGGTTATATGAATTATTTTTTCATCCATATTATGGACGCATTCACTCAATCTTTTTGTATAATAAAAATTCAACATTAATCTCAAGCCAAGAAGCTACTATAGGAAATTACATATACAGCGAAAGCTTCCATAGGCGGTGATTTTGTCCGTTATCAGGAGATGTCTGTCTATGGGATATGGTTCATCATAGTTTTTAATAAGAGGTAATTCAGTAGCATAGGTACTGGTATCTTTTTATTTCAACATCCAAGATTGATTGTAATGAATTACCTTATAGATAAAAATATTCTTATATATACATATTAAAATGCAAAAGACCGTAACGTGACGTAAAAATCAAATTTCAAATTAATTAATTATTTGATTTATTCAACAATTTGATTAAATATATTTATGATTAATCAATTAATCAGGAATTTAAATAGTTAAAATCGTGAATAATTAAATAATTTTAAATTTATTTGACTTTCTTTTTTATGTTTTTAATTTTCATTATAATATAAAAAACTGCATGCAAAGTCGTTTGAAAATATAAAATGTGGGTCGTTTAATCACCAAATAACATATATTATATATTTAGCATTTTTTGTTTCATTTGTTTAATTGTAAACTAAATTTGAGAACATTGAATAATATTATTCAAATTTGATTAATCAAAATTAAAAGTAATTAATCAGAATTTTTATTAATTAGAATTGTTGATTAATCGATTAACTGATTAATATGTGTATAGATTAAATAAAATTTTGTATAACCGATTAATCGCACATCCAAAGTATTGACAAAAGTCAAATGATAGTAACATTAATTTCAAAAACAGTCATAAAATTTGTTCCATTTAAGAAAAATGTTATTTGAAAAGTGTTTTATTATTTATCTATTTTTGCATTATTAAGGGAAATTTTAAAGCAAAAAAAAAAAAACCTAAAAATAGTGGTTTCTCTTTTATTTTGCTTCAGCGGCAATAGACGTTATGCATTTTCTTTAGACTTTATTTGGAATAAATTATGATTTTATGGAATAATAGCTACAGTTTGCTTCTCTCCATTTTCATTCCATTTTTATAAAATTTCTAAATTTAGTTCGTACGAAAAAAAAAAAAAAAAAAAAAAATAAAAAAATCATCTCTTAACTGGAGAGAATGGGGTGATTTTCTACAAGATGTGTTTGGAGTGCTTTTCAATATGGTTTCAATTTACTTGTCCATCCAATATCATGTGGTCTTTTTTCAGAACCATGTTTCCTATCGATGGTCGAATTCTCCTGATACTGTTTCATGACGTTGAAAACAGTATGACAGAGGACATTTAATTCTTTGACCAATTATTTGTAGGACCAATTTGTTTTTTTTTTTTTTTTAATTTTTAATAATTTATAGCACGTACATCATTTTCGTTACTCATTTTGGTCAAACTCCCAACAAATCAACAGTTTGTCTTCAAGAATAATAACTGACATATTTTCAATGATAAAATAATTTTAAAAATTGCTTCGGAAAAAAGTTATGAAGCAAAACGTGTGTTAAGATTAAAAAATATGAACTAAATACATACTAACCCAATTCACAAAGTATATTATTTTAGTTATTGTGTTATATGTTATTTAATATTATGTTCAGACACATATGTTTTTTACTATACTATTTTTAAGTTAAAATAAAAACTTTCTATATGATATTATGAAAACAACAATTAAAAATGAGGTTTATGAATTCAGTTTCAGAAAAGAACAAATGAGAATGAGATATTCCAATTCAAAATTTGAAAATATCATTTTAGTTTATAATTTTTTTATTATAATTCAGAAAAGAACATATTAAAATAATATTTCTCCTTTAATTCCAGAATATAACAATTGAAATTTACATTTTTCATATAAATTTCAGAAGTGAAACTTTTTATTTAGAATTGAAAAAAAATTACTTGAAAATTAGATTTTCAATTTATAATTTTGAAAATAACAACTTAAATTGGAATTTTTATTTAAAATTTCGAAAAGAACAATTTATAAGAAAATTTTTCCATTTAAAATTCAGAAAAATATTGAAATTTTGAAAAAACTTACTTAAATTCAGAACTTCAACTGAAATAATATATAGAATGAAATTTGCATTAGGAATAATTTTTCCAGATGGATTTGAAACAATTTCTTAATTTTATTTGCTTAAAGGTCACATAAATTAAGTTGATCTAACATTATTTCATCATTTAAATCACTCATATTCAATGTTCTAAATTTTAATGAATTATTCTAAATTTCAATTGTTGTTTTTGAAATTCAAAATATAAAACTGAATTTCATTTGTAGTCTTCTGAATTTAAAACGTAAAATTTAATTATAAATTGATCTTTTGTGAATTTAAAATATAAAAACTTATTTTAAATTGTACTTTTCTGAAATAGAAATTGTAATTTTAAATAATTGTTTTCTGAAATATTAATGAAATATAGAAATTTCAACAGTTCTTTTCTAAAATTTAAATGAAAAATCTAATTTTCAATTTTTATTTTCAAAAATTTCAGAACACTTCTTTTCTAAAATTTAAATGAAAAATCTAATTTTCAAAAATTTAAATGAAAAATCTAATTTTCTTTAAAATTTAAATTTATTTTCAATTGATTTTTAAAAAATACCATTAAAAGTGGTGTAGTTCTTTAAAAAAGTAAATAAGTTTATGTATCACTGCTCACATAAATTTTTATTATGTTTTTCCTTTGCCAAAATATTTTCATAAATTGTTGATTTAAATAAAAATTTTACACACATATACTTTCTAATTCCAAAAATAAAATTTTTAAACAAATAATAAATGTGAACAAATATAAATTTAATTTTTAATTCACCTAGGAAATATTGTATTAGTTCTACAACTAGTTCTAAAACACATAAAAATAGCCTGTATTTGTTCTACTTTGGCTACTACCAATGATTTTTGTTTGAAATTGTCACCTCCAGAACTAGTTCTGTGGAAGTGTTACCTAGCCAGTACCCATTCTATGGAACGGTTCGAGAACTAGTTCCTTAATCAATATTTTTTGTTCAAAATTGTCACATTCAGAACTAGTGCCATAGAAGAGTTAGGGAAAGGTTTCAGAATCTGTTTTTATTTTTATTTTGTATTCTAATGGGCTATTTTCTAAAGTCCACTTTTGAAATCAATTGAATTTTGTAAATATATACATATATATATTTTTTTAATTTTTGAAATTTTTTATACAAGTTTTTTAAACAGTTCTAGGAAGTTCTCAGAAGGGATGTAGAAGTCATACAGAATTAGTTCTTAAGCACTAGTTCTCTAAAACATTTTTCAAAACGAATTTAGACGAATGTCAGAATTGGTTGTGATACCATTAATTCTGAGGATGTTATTAAAGAATCTGAAGTGGTTCTGATAATGTACTAAAATACTAAAAATTTCTTTCCTATGGAAACTTAGTTGTTTTTATTGTGTTAAATTATTAAACAACACAAATCGAGATGTTTTCTGGCTTTGAAATATATTAAAAAACGAGTCAATTTGTTTTTTTGGAATAAACATCACCATTCTGCATTTTTCAATATTACAGTTTTCAATAAATATTTAGCCGTATTCCAAAAAATTAAAAAATTAATGTAGGTTACATAAAGAGTTTCTAACTTCCTCTTACGGAAATTTACATACACAAAATTAGTAATTTGTTATCAAGCTTACGTTAGAATTTGTATCCTCTATTATGAAAATAATATTATTCTGTAGAACAATTTTTAAACAAGATATTAAACAAAATGTTTGGATAATTTAGATATATCTAATAGGAGAAGCTTAACCCGCTAACTTTAGGAAAAAATTTTTAGAAATAGTAAAAACGCAATGAATTAAAATATATATATCAGTGGACATAGTAAAATATAATTTTCTAAAGTTTAATTTTTGGAGGTTGATAATTAGCATTAAACTCAGAATATAAAGAAATCGGAAGCTGTGAAAATGGCAGTATTTTCAAAGAATTTAGTTTGAATATAATCTATAATTTTACAGTCGTATTCAAAAAAACTTAACACAGCTTTACCAACCATTTATAATCAAAATTACTTAAAGTTGTATTCAAAAACATTGATTTGCTTACTATACCATTGGTAAAGCCTTGTAAACTTTAAAAATTTTAATAATGGTTCGACCCTACTTTAAGACCATATTTTAAGATTATTTCCGTTACATTTTTCAATAAAAATAAAAATAATGATAAATTTTTAGATTCATTTCAACAAAATCAACGTATTTAAAATGTCCGAATGTTAAAATCTGTGATAAAATAAAAAATGTTTCAAAATATAAGAATATCCAATTTTATATGTGTAGAGAGAAGAGCTGTGTCAAGATCATATATACTTTTTTTAATAATTTTAAAAATATAATGTTCGAAACGGTCTTCTGTTTTGGCACTTTAGAAGTACAAAAATACAAAAATGTATGTTATAAATCTTTTAGGAAATAAAAAATAATGTTCAAACAAACGGTCTTCGGATCCCCTTATATTTAAGGAGACTTGTAACCACATTTGTGAACCAATGTACTCTATAAGACGATGCGAAAACTAGGAAATAAAAAGTTATGTTCACCTCTCAGCCGGCTAACAGCCGACTTTGAGCCGCCGCCAACAATTTTTAGCAAAGCCGCCGCCGCCGTTAAAATCGTTCGGCGCAGGTCTCTGCTGACTAGTCCAGAAGAAAAAAAATTTAACAGGGAATCAAAGAAAAGAAGGAAATAGAACATATTTTTAGTTAAAATTTTAACAATATTAGTGAATATTTAAATAAATAAAATATTAAACACGATACAAACAAAAGCCCACCAGAAACAAAAGAGAATATTAAAAAGAAAAATGGTAAAATTATTTGCTTTAAGTGTTTTTTATAAGGGCTCTCCAGAGGCTCGTCTTCTAAAGTCGGCCTATGATTTGCAATCATTTTCCTTTTTCCAAAGAGGCACAGTACAAGAATTTATGACGTAAGTGATAGTGTGAATTATAAAAAAAATATAAAAACCACAACGAAGTATTTTTCTGTTATATATATATATTTTCTAAACATAATCTCAGATTTGCCTCAAAAACCATAGTCGAAAGAACCCAACCAGCAATGCGTCAATCGGTTAAACAGGAAGCTTACATGTGTCATGTCTATGTTAGAACCGATAATTTAGCCGGTGTTCTAATAGCTGATCATGAATATCCCCAAAGAGTGGCACACACATTGATTACAAAAATTTTGGATGAATTTTCAGCTAAAATACCCGTAGAACTATGGCAAACGGCCAATGAAAATGGTGTAGACTTTTCTATATTACCCTCATATCTGGCTAAATATCAAGATCCCAAAGAAGCTGATGCTTTGACAAAAATGCAAAATGATTTAGATGAAACAAAGATTATATTGAAGAATACAATTGAGGCGGTGTTGGAGAGAGGAGAAAAAATTGATGATATGGTTATTAAGTCGGAGAACTTATCAATACAAAGTAAAGCATTCTACAAGACAGCAAAGAAAACAAATTCTTGTTGTAGTTTTAGTTAAGCGATTGAAGTATGTATGTGTTAATGAAACTAAATGAAAATGGTAATATTTGTGTTTTACAAATTATGTCTGAAAGGTTTTATATGGATTTTTGTTTATTTATAGTATTAGGAATGCTGCAAGAAATGCTTAAAAATATTTGCTATTTAATAAATGAAGGAATTTATACACAATTTTTTGTTTAAGGAAGTATACAAAAACGCTGACTGTTTAATTTTAAATTAACAAAGAATTTGTAATATTTTTTTAAGACTATCTTTTGAAATTAAGAATTTTCTATTTTAGGATAAAATTTAAAAATTTGTTTTAATTTTTTAGATTATTTTTATAGAGTATAGTTTTTTTTAACAATTTGTTAGAATTTATTTGAAGATTTTAGTTAATGTATATCAGTATAATCAGTCTATGAAAATCATAGCTATGAAATTTTCACAATTTTCATACGAGAAAAATTTTTATTTTAAATTTTACACATAAAATAGAAAATTCAAATAAAATATTTCAAATGATATTAAAAGTTTACAATTTTTAGTTCAAATGATATGTAACATTTTCTAAATATTTATATAAGACACTCCAAATATTACTAATAACTGATTTAATTTTAAAACCCTCCAGCTATAGTATGTGTTTTTTTTTAACTTTGTTGTTTAAACACTGCTTAAAACATTTTGTTTTAATATATGTATAATTAAAATCAAAAAAATATCATTCCACTTCCCAACCATATTAATACTCAATATAAAATTATACCCACATAAATATACTACATATGGTGACTGTATATAAAACTATGGATATAAAATAACATAATTTTTATTAAATATTAAAACTCACAGATATAATAAAAACTGCTGCCTTTTTATAAGACGGTTTTATAATAGTAAAAGAAATAAACTTTCACACAAATTACCTATAAACTTTAAACACTATTTTAAACTTCATATTTAAATATACTTACATATACAAATATTTAACAACATAAATAAACTATAATTTTTTTCTTTTGGATGTGCGTTTTTTAAGCTATAATAATGTTCACAAAATTAATTGAATAATCTCAATAAAATAAATATATAAAAGTTGCTAACGAAATTATTAAATATAAACCAAATTATACATAAAATTATAATCAAATTATTTAAATTGGTCTTTTATTTGGAAAATATTTAATTTAAAACATTAGATTAAATACCTAAAGCGTACTTTAGGGGTTGACAATAATTAAATGTATTTAAAAAACTGGTTTTTATTTTTAATAGCCGACTTTGCGGGTTATTTAAACAGAGTTGCATTTTAATAAACAAATTATCAGATTTATAGAAATTTCATCGTATAAAATCTGGTGGTCGAATTCTGATTCAGCGTCTTAAGTTATAACACATGAATTTTCAGATTTATAGTAAAAAAGTGATGTCGAAATGTAAAAAACATTCAAGATGCTAGTGCATAACTAAGCATTTTATTTGTTGCCTTTTTATCCACATTTAGACAGTTCATTGTTGTTTAGCAACTATTACATGCAATATTACGATGTAATTGTATTCCCATCATAATATTGAATATAATCCCATCCCTGCTATAAATATTTTCTCAACAATTATAATAGAGCCTTAACATATGCTTTATAAATAACGCACCATTGTGTTGATGGAGAAAAAAAAAACTCAAAGCAAATGTCAAAAACAGCTGAAAACCAAACACTTAATTTTATCAACAGTATTTTAAAGTAATTCATTAATATTATAATTTGTTAAATATTTAGAATTATCATCATAAATATATATAATACAAAATATTGTATGTTATATAATTTTTCACTTTTATTTTATTGATCATTTCAGGCTGCCCCTTAATTTCACTCATGCACTATTATAAAACAAAATTGTAATAAAGCATGTAAAATTGGAAAGAATGAAAATGTATAGTGTGTAAGATTAAAAAGACATTTAAGGCCCAACCACATACAATACTATTGCTTCAACTGCAACAGACAGCTGCAGTAAAATATATGCAATAAATAACTAATTAAAATTGTCCAATATATGTATGTTTATTATTCAATATTTATTTTACAAAAACACAGTACAGCAATCATTTAATACTCATATTAAAAATCAGATCAAAAAAAGGATATAAACTTATATTTTAATAAAATTCTTAATTTAACATCGTTTTTGAATGACAATGAAAATAGGTATTTATTCATTTTTAATTTTACAATATCTTTTACGATAATGATAAATTAATAAGGTACTTATTTACCTTTTTCAATAAAAGTAAAAATATATTTTCTTTATAAAGAATTAAAGTACTTTTAGTTTTTGAAGTATAATAGATTTTTGTTTGATGTTTTAAAACTTGTATTTTTTCGAGGAAATTTTCAAATTATAATTTTAAATTATAAAATTGGTATTAGAGTTGATAATATTTCAATGAATTAGTAAAATCGTTCGGAATAGTTGTTCCCCAGTAAAAAGAAGTTATAAATTCAAATATATTTTTTAAAGGTTAAATTTTTGAGAATATTGCAAGTTTTGGTACTCATTGAACTCCTTAACTCATTTAAGAACGTAAATATTTCCTATACTATTTATTCGATTAGAAAGATTTAGGTGTCAATTGAAAGCTCTTGCTTCGAGTCTATATTATAGAAATTTGGGTACTCATTTACCTCCCTAATTCACTTAAAATCGTAAATATTTCCTATACTATTTATCCGATTGCAAAGATTAAGGTGTAAATTAAAAGCTCTTAAGAGCGCATTTACAAAAATAAAATAAAAATAATATAAAAGTTTCATAAACACAAATTTTTAAGTATTTTGTAATTTCTTGTGCAAAAAAAAATTTTTTGTGGAAATAATTTTTCTTAATAGACGGCCTTCGGCCGGGCGGAAGGGTTTTTAACTCTGTGGTATGTCCAAAAGCGGCTTCGCTAACGTAATTCTTCTTTTTTACCCAACTTTTTTTATAACGAAAATTTTCTTGATACGAGTTTCTTAGGGAAATTCGATTTTCAAAGCCCTATAACTTCCAAAATATTTATTTGCGGTCAATAATTTTTACATCATTATATTCACCGTTAAAAGTACTATCAATGGCAAAAAAAAAATCAAATAAATCGGAACTGAATCAGGGTGGTCTATTTATCGCGAAATTTGTATCCAGACAAACGTCAAATTTCAATTTTCATCCTGATAAAAATTTTACGTTTGTACTGATAAAAATTTGCCTAATGTCAAAGTTAATTGGGTACTCATTTACCTCCCTAATTCACTTAAAATCGTAAATATTTTCTATACTATTTATCCGATTGCAAAGATTAAGGTGTCAATTAAAAGCTCTTAAGGTTGCATTTACAAAAATAAAATAAAAATAATATAAAAGTTTCATAAACGCAACTTTTGAAGTATTTTATAATTTCTTGTGGAAAAAAAAAATTTTTTTGTGGAAATAATTTTTTTTAATAGCCGGCCTTCGGCCGGGCGGAAAGGTTTTTAACTCTGTGGTATGTCTAAAAGCGGTTTCGCTAACGAAATTCTTTCTTTTTACCCAACTTTTTTTTATAACGAAAATTTTTTGATACGAGTTTATTAGGAAAATTCGATTTTCAAAGCCCTATAACTTCCAAAATATTTATTTGCGGTCAATAATTTTTACATCATTATATACACCGTTAAAAGTACTATCAACGGCAAAAAAATCAAATAAATCGGAACTGAATCAGGGTGGTCTATTTATGCCGAAATTTGTATCCAGACAAATGTCAAATTTCAATTTTCATCCTGATAAAAATTTTACGTTTGTACTGATAAAAATTTGCCTAATGTCAAAGTTAATTGTGCATTTATAAACGTTATAAAATATAAAAGTTTCATTAAAATAAATTTTTTAAATATTTCTAATTTCTGGTGCATATCAAGATTTTTTTGCTAGAATATTATTTTCTTAATAGTCGGTCCTTTGCCAGGAAGGTTTTTAACTCTGTGATGTGTCCCAAATTTTTCATTATTATGCTACTTTGTTGAAACAAAAATAATTTTAACATCATTATTTTTATTATAAGTAGTGAAAAATCAAATAAATAGTAGCTAAATCAGAGCATCGGAGCCTACTTTTTTATTTGAATTCAAGTAGTTTTGCAAAATTTTTAAATGCTTTAATTTGAGTTGATGATTTAATTTAATAAAGTAATAATTAAAATTGTGTTTAAAGAATAAACTTATTTAAATCACTGCTTGTGTTTAAGTAATCAAAACAAACGAGTAAAAAACAAAAACAAGAAACAAAAAAATCCATTATTAACAAAACAACAAAAAAGTGAAAACATTGACGTTGAAAACCATGATGTAATTATACCAGGTGACAGTACTAAATCAGCTGATGATTTTTTGCCGACATTTATTTTTTCCAGATTACTGTCAAAAGTTGTTTACATAATACACGTGGTTTTTTGTTATTTCCTTTTGTGAATAATTTATGCATTGTCATTGTGTGGTACAAAATAAAATTTTAATATTTATTTAGAAAAAATAATATTTGTTTTAAAAAAGAATAATAATAATTTGTTCTGAAATAAATAAATTTGAGTTTTAAATAAAAATATTAAATACTTTTTCAATTAATATTGGTTTTTTGTTATTTTCTTTTGTGAATAATTTGTGCATTGTGATTGTGTGGTACAAAAAAGTTTTAATAATGGTGTAAATTTGTGTAGGAAAAATAATAATTGTCTTAAAAAAGAAGAATATTTGATTTGAAATAAATAAATTTGCGTTTAAATGGAAATATTCTATAATTTTTCAATTCATATTTTTTTGGCGCTGTTATTTTGCTTGTTTACTTTTTCTTTTGTTTACTTTTTCTTGTTTTTTGTTTTCTTATTCTTGTTTTTTGTTTACTTTGTTTTGTTATTTTGTCGAATGTTTTTGACGTTATGCTGGAAAAACCAAAAACAAAATGCATGGTTGTTTTTGCCTTGTTGTATTTGTTGTAGCGGTACTGTCACCTGGTATAATTTCATCATGTTGAAAACTTTAAAATAAGCAACCACTGGCTGCTAGCTGTTGTTTAAAATAAATTTTATAAAAAAATCTGATTAAATCGGAATTTATTTGTTTAAATAAATATATAAAAAAATAATGTCATAATAAGCTTTTAATAAATAAAATAAATTGAAAATACAAAAATAAATGTTAGTAAAAACGAATTTAAGTTTAATTTTCTATTAAAACAATAATTATAACAAGTTGTTTAAATTGAACGATAAGAGTAAAACAAATTACATTGAATTAAAGTGTTTTCAGTTCAAGCCATTGGAAAAATAAATAGTGATGATGTTATATTCAGAGTTATTAATACATTTTTAACTTAAACATACATATATTTTTGCGTATTTTATGTAAAACTATTAAAAAGTACATAATTGAAGTAATTTTTTTAATAATGTTATAATTTAATTTGATTAAGCCTAAATCATGGTTAAAAATAAAAATTAAATAAACTGGAATCATTTGTAATAATACAGTGGATGATAGTGTAATAAACAAATATATTTTAAAACGTTATTCGATATCATTTATAAATACGTTGTTTTACATTTATAAATATTAAAAAAAAAAAAATAATAAAATAAAAAATACTATTAGTAAATTTAGCAACAACATTTGGAAGGCAGAGCAAACAAATTAATAAATTTGTAGCAAAAGAGTCAAAATTTGCAAAAAATACACCCAGGGATTGTATCAAATGGCATTAGAAATTCAGTTCTCCAACTGTTTGCTTTAGGGCAAGTTTGACAAATAATTCAATTACTCGACTATGCTTAATTTAAATACTTTATTAACTCTGGATGTGTCCAAATTCGTATAATCTATAAGGAAAATGGAATGCATGTTATAAAAAACTAATGGGATAAATTAAATTTTCATTAATGTGATGTATACTATAAATATGCGACATTTCAGCGAGATAACGACACTAAACTAAATTATGTGCTTTGAAGTAAAAAACCCAATTTACAGATCTCAACTACAGGGCAAATTTTAGCGATATTGTATGATTGTGATATACTTTTATAAATTATTTTTTTGCCGTGGTTGTGGCGTGTTGAAAGGTCAATTTTTAATATTCTCAACTTCAAAAACTCCTAGGAGGTAAATGGAACAAGTTAGGGCTCTAATTATCCAAGGTTCCCTATGAAAATCATAACTATCCAACAAACCAAATGATATCGTAATGATAGCATTACGATATCATTTCGGTGATATAGAAACCCGAGAATGATATCATTTATAATTCTAAAATGATATAGGTTGCTTTCTAAAAGATACACTCGAAAACGATATCATAATTTTTGAAAATAACGATATTAGTAATGACATCGTTAAATTTAAGCAGCGCGATAATTTAGCAATATATTGCACAATATATAATATATAATATTCTAAATGTTTTATCAAAAATAAATAAAATAACCATAATAAACTAAAGTTCTTCCTTCTTCAAATTTATATGTAATTTATATGTAACGAAACTTTTGTAATTCCCCTTTAAATCCGGGCTGATATTGTTTTCTTATCCTCTTTTATTTTTTGCGATTTCACTAAATTTAGCTGCAAAAATATAATTTCCATATGCATAACATACGTAAAATATTCTTCTAGTAAAAATATTTTCAATTTCATTTTTTTTCTAACTCTACGTCTCCACGCAGACATTTTTATTTCCTAACATAAGAAATAACGTCGGCAGAATAACGGGAAGAAACTTTTATTTTCAACTTTATGTTAAGGGGTGGAGAAAACGTACATGCGAAATTTAAATTTTCTTTTTTATCGAAAATTTGATTTTTTTCTTCGTATTTATTTTTTATTTGTATTTTTAAAACAAAATTAGTTCATTTTCCATCTTTGTTTTGTTAAAAAACATTCAAATTTTATAAAAGAACAATAAATTTGACAGCTTATGTTAAACATTATTGCTCAGCTTTGTGTTTAACATACTGTCTCCACATTGATATAATATGTAAGATAACGCCGGCAGAAGAGAGTAAACATTTTGTTAATATTATGTTAAATCTTAAACAAGGGGTAAATGTGTAATTTTTATTTAAGAAATTCGAAATTTTTTAGCACAATTTTAATGAAAATATATTTCTGAATGTAGAATAACCATTAAAATAAAACTATTTTACAAAAAAACATTGTTTTTAAGTACTTTTAAAAATAAACATTCACACACACAAACAAACTTTCGTATATGTGTAATTTTTTGAGAGTAAATCTTATAAGATAGTTGTGTAGAAAAATCTTATCACAACAGTATCATAATATTTCTTATAATACTAATATTTTAGTCTACACGTGAGATAATTCTCTCAGAGAGCGGATTTGACACTCTCTGTTACATATTATGATATAAAAATATTACGTGGAGACCCAGTGTAAACATTTATTGCGAAATAGATTGCACAATAGATTTCTTATTGGTCCACACGTAACATTTTGAAGAGATAGAATTTGACAATTGCGGACACAAAAATGTTTGCGTGGAGACTAGGCGTAAGGAAAAAATAATTTCGATATTTTATCATATACAGTGGTGGCCACGAATTTAAGACACGACATGTAACGAACTAAGTTGTGATAATTATTACAACCCTGCAATATAAAATTAGATTTTGTTAATTTTTCAGTGTACCCTGTAATGTTAAGATCAATTACCGTTATTTGGTTTTGTTTGTGTATACATTTTGTTGCTGTTTTTATTATATTTTCGTAAAAACGTGCTTTTGAGGCTGGTCACGAATTTAAAACATATAAGAAATATTTGGTTTTTAAGTGATTTTTTGGTGTTTTTTGAAGCTAAAAGGTAAGTAATGAATGTTTTATTCCATTTAATGTTAGAATACATCAAAATATTTAGTTAGAAATGGCCAGAGGTACTTGGAGTTCGGATGCCGAGCGAAAATTGATCCAACAAATGAATACTGATGGAAAAACAGTAATGGAAATTTCCAAGCTACTAAAATGTTCCAGATCCAAGATTTACAATGCACTGGAACACATCAAGCAACATGGCACTACGAAAAATGTCAAACAGCACCCTAGAGCCCGAAAAACTACACCCAGGGAGGATAGCTTAATTTATAAATCAGCTGCTAAAGATCCTTTCAAGAGCTCAAGTAAAATTAAAAATGAGATTTCATCGGATTTTGGTATTAATATATCGTCCAGGACAATAAAAAGACGTCTGAATGAGAAGAACTTACGTGGGTGTATTGCACAACGTAAACCACTTGTGTCAAAAAAAAATATTAAATCCCGACTAGCGTTTTCAAGAGAAAATCTCAATAAGCCGATGACATTTTGGAAAAATATACTTTGGAGCGACGAGTCGAAGTTTTGTCGCTTTGGTTCTGATGGAAAACAGTACGTATGGCGTCCTCCAAACCTGGAGCATCACCCAAAGTACACCCTTAAAACGGTTAAGCATGGTGGTGGAAATGTCATGGTGTGGGCAGCATTTTCCTGGCATGGTGTAGGTCCCATTCAGAAGATTATCAATAAAATGGACCAGCATATTTACAAAAACATACTGACAAGCATCATGATACCATTCGCTGAAGACAACATGCCTCTAATGTGGAAATTTATGCATGATAATGACCCTAAGCACACTTCACGACTAGTGAAGAGTTGCTTAGAGGAAAATAATATCACAGTTCTGAAATGGCCAGCTCAATCCCCGGATCTCAATCCAATTGAGAACTTGTGGAATGATGTTGAGGAGCATGTACGAGCAGTAAAGCCAAAAAATTTGACTGATTTATGGGAAGAAATTCAAAAGGCTTGGTATGCCATTCCAAAGGAGCGCTGTATGGCCTTAGTTGAAAGTTTACCCAGGAGATGCGCTGCTGTGATTCAAAATAAAGGATTTCCCACCAAATACTAATATTGTTTTATGAAGCTGAGCTTTACTTTTGTGAATTAACTTTTATTTTGCCTATGTCCTAAATTCATGACCAGGCTTAAACTTGTATTAATCTGTATAATATGTAAATAAAAATTGGAAACTAAATATAGGTAACAAACTATTGTTGATTTTTTTTCATAACATTACTAGGATCTTTAAAAAATAACATGGATCTAAAATTTGTTCGATAAGATGTAAAAATTATCAGAAATATATAAGTGAAATGTCGTGTCTTAAATTCGTGGCCACCACTGTAAGTTTAAAATTATGATATCATTAATGATACTGTATCGTTTTTGGTTTGTTGGGTATTTTCAAAAAAGTACTTGTTTTTAGTTTTAACTAACTAAAAAAAAAAAATGGATTTTTAGTGGGAAAAAAATGGTAATAACTTCTAACAAAATTTAAATTTAACAAATTTTAATGCATTTTTATTATTATTTAATGGAGCAAAAACGAAATTTTTATTAAAAAATTGTATAAAAATAATTTTAAGAGAAGTGCTTCAAAAGCAGTGAACAAGAAGGATAACATCCTACCAATGCCAACCATGGGTTAAAAAAAGAACTTCTGCAGCTCTTTTTCACCACTAAGTACTTCCTTCCAATGACAACACAATGTTAAAATCATGACTTTTTCTGATCATTTTTTTGCTAGGAATGTGGTAGAAAAATATCGTGTATCAAAAAAGTTCCCAAGAAAGTTTTTGATTTGGGAAGCTTTATAAATAAGCGAAAAAGAAACACTTCATTCATAAAAATGGTTCTATTAACACTGAAATATTCATACGTGAATCATTGTCTTTATTTATTTATTTATTTATTTCAATGTATCAGTAACCTAGCCTATTGGCCATAATCAATTACAAATTTCTACTTAAAAGTATATAATACAGTTTAAAAACAATTATTAAATAAGATATGCAAATTTATTTAAGTAATAAATTAACCACAATAAGGTGAATCAAAATGTTGGTTAGAGATTATATAAAAAAAAAAAAATTAAATTACATTTTTACAAATTTAGAAAAGACTTCTTTCCTAAGAAAATACAGTGTATCCACATTTTTCTCATTACAGCAATAAAACAATAGAGTTGTAGGAAAGAAATTGTTAGTGTTTGTACTGAAAGAGGCAAATCCATCAAATTGTATGCAACTCCGTACAATTGAAAGATATTTGGCTATAGTAAAAAATAATTTAAAGGACATTAAAAGCTCAGTATTAAACAAACGGAGTTTAAAAAAAGTGAACTTATTCGAGCGAAAAAATGGCAAAAACACAATAAAGCCCTTAATTAAAAGATTGATCAGATTTTTCCTTAAACACCAACAGGAAATTATTTATTATTTTATGTTTACAACTTGAATATAATAGTAATTAATAAAAATATAATTAAAAAAGTCGTCCATTTGTTTAGATTCTATAAGAAGATTTGTAATCACGGATTTTTTAGTGCGCACTCCTTAGTTGCTTTAGGGACAGACGAAATTGTAACAAGTAACCCATCTTCGAGTGCACGTATTTTAGAAAAAGTAACGCAAACAAAGTACCTACCAATTTTGAAGTAAAGTACTAATTAAAAATATTACATTAACATTTAAAAACAGTATCACTGTTTAAATAAGTAACAATTTTCAAATTAACATAAAGAACTAAACTCGTTTCCTTTTTTTTCAGATTCCAAACAAAATGGCAGCACTAACGGAATACGTTGAGCCTATATGGCGCGGTCTCAATATGCGTAAATTAAAAGTGGATGAAGCTTATTTAGTGTCAAAGACCTTTTATCATAAAACTACATATTTGTATAGTCTATCTGAAGAATGTTATACGGTATTATAGTTATGCAATAAAAAAACAAAACAAAAATCATTTTCATTGAATTTGTTTGTTGTATACAATTTTTTAGTGCCCCTACAGTAAAGTGAAAGCTTTACATGAACACAATAATGACAATATTACAAGTGCTGCCGTTAATATAAATGTGGCTCATGGTTTAAAATTTAAATTGCTGACCGCTGATGTGGGACGTTATGCCTTCGATAATAAGTAGGTGTTTTGTTTACTTATATTTTATTTCATTATTCATATTATTCATATAAAAATTTTATTAATTTTTAATTATTTTCAATTTAGTTCATCATTATGTGATTTGAGACCAAGTGATTTAAAAGAATTCGGTGTTTATAATTTAACTTTATATGAAAATGGTACTTGTGCTTGGCAGGTAGACAATGAAGGTGTTGATGTTAATTTATGTAAGCTGGAAGTTGTTTTAATTTCTTGTAACTGTAATTTTTTGAATTTTTTTTAATGTTTTATTTTTAGCACTTTTATCGGTTTTTATTTTGGTGACCTTAATTTTGTGTGTATTGAAAATATCATTGTGTGCCTGGCGTTCTTATCGTTATGAGGAAGTTTTAGCTAATGCTGCTGCCAATGAAGCGCCTGTACCACCGCCAACAATACAGCAACGTAAACGTATGCGTAGTTTGGATGCATTTAGAGGGTAACATTTTGAATTTTAACAAAATGTGATCACTGATTATGATTAAATTTATTTCAGCATGGCCATTGTCCTAATGATATTTGTAAATAGTGGCGGTGGTGATTATTGGTGGATTGAACATGCTCCCTGGAATGGTTTACATTTAGCTGATATTGTATTTCCTTCATTTCTTTGGATAATGGGTGTTTGTATACCCATTTCGGTTAAATCACAGTTGGCTAGAGGAACAACAAAATGGCGTATATGTTTAAGGATTATATGGGTAAGATTATGAGAATTACTAGCGAAATTTAAAAAGATTTTAAATGGAAATTTGACTTGTTACCGAATGCCAAAATTTGATGCCAGAGAAATTAAGTCAATTGTATTGAATTCAAAACCTTTACTCTAGTTTTTGTGATAGCTTATCTTGGTTAAAATAGATATATCTCAAAGGAGTTATTTTTGTCGTATCATATATTAGGATATTATTGAAGTTCGATCATTTTACCCAACGGTTGCTGGCTACAGATGCAGCTGCTGAAAGAATTAAAAATCTTTATTATTTACTTCCCTGGCAATAAGTCCTTGAAATCCATTTCTTTCTTAGGATTTATCCATTACTCCTAGTAATGTCAACCATTTTATTACTAAATCAAACCATCTAAAGCTTTTGGTTCTGATGTTATCTTTGTTAATGATAACGAAACTAGGCACATTAGCATAGGAATTTCTCACACGAAATCTGAAAATTACCACTGGCCAGCTGTTGGTTTTATTTCTCTGGAAGATTGCGAGATTAATTCTTAATGGTTTTACGTCCCTATTAGATATTAGCTTGGTGAGTAATTCCTCTTTAATGATGTTTTCTGATCAAGTTCAGTGTCCTGCTATATCTCACCATGTTTTTATTTATGCAGTTTTTCAAATTGTGGTTAATTGCCCTTATAGATAATTTGAATATAGAGATTTCAATAAAATCGATTGGGACGGACTGTTTTCTCCCATCTTTGCGTTAGACTTTGCTTCTTTTTATAGTTCAGGTGATGTTGAGATACAGAGTGCACTTATTAATTCTTTGATTGAGTCTCTTTATGAATTTGTTCCGAAAGTTAGGAGAAGGATTAAAATTGATAACTTTGCAAATTTAACTAATTTGAATGCTTATGATGCAATAGACTTTGAATCATTTAATGATGGTGATCAGTCCTTTTCTTTTAATTATGTATGTGATTTAGAGATTTTTAATTCTATGTGTAAGATTAAATCAAAGTGTGTTGCTACTGATGATATTCCTATACGTTTCTAAAGACAATTTATCCTCATATATCGAATATTCTTATGCATTATATTAATTTTATTTTAACATAGTTTCCATGTTTTGCGTCCGATATTTATTCTTCCTTCTTCATCTAAGGTGGTAGAGCAATTGTTGAAGGATCAGATAATTTCTTTTGTCCGAGATATAATTTCTTCTTCCCAATATGCATTTCGTCGTGGTCATAGTACAACATCTTTACTGCTTAGTTTAACTTATTGTGTTCGTCAAAGTTTGAAAGGTGGTGATTTTGCTGCAATGATGTCATTGGTTTTAACTAAAGTTTTTAATTCTGTTGATTTTAGTGCCGTGATAAGGAATTTAAAGGAATTTATTTTATTTTTCCAAATCATCATGTAAACTTATTTTCTCGTATCTTACTAATAGATATCAATTTGTTGATATTGGTGGTACATATTCGAACGTTATTGCTTTGGTTTCTGGTGTTTCACAATGTTCAGTTTTGGGCCCAATTTTTTTTATACTAAAGGTATTCACCTCAGAAATTTGCAATTTTGCAAGACTCTTGCAAAGTAGAAAATTTGCATCGATTTCTGTAAACACAACAACAATCATATAGAATAAATTTTGCACAACTTACATTGATGTTGGTAATTTACGTAGGCTTTATGCTCTAGGTGTTTATGTACCTTGTCGTACGAGATATATTATTGCTCAAGCATTTTTAATGACACATGTGTTGTACGGTCTACAAGTATAATCGTATTTACAACATGATTGTGCGTTATGTATACAGCATTTCTGGTCGAACGCATGTTTCAGAATATGTTCGGTTTTTTTTTGGGTTGTTGTTTTAGAAAATTTATTTTATATCGAAATTTGTTAATGTTTTTCAAGATTTTTAAAATTATTATTACTAGGATTAGGAACTCGGTTTTTGAGCGATCCTTTATTGTCAGAATTGCTCTTTGTTGAAACTTTTTGCCACTTGAGCTTCGATTGTTTTCTCAGTCGAATAATGTATTTCGATTAAAGCTTATGCGGTGTTTTTCTGCTCTATAGTCAACTTTATGTTTTATTCTGATTCATTTGCATATGGATGTACAGAATGGTTTTTTGTTTTTTGATGCTTGCTACTATTTATGTAACTGTATACTTTTTATTATATCTCTTTATTAATTGTGGCTGGGGAGCGATTTGTAGTATTGAGGTTGAGTGAACTGATTTTTGTATTTTAATTTTAGATATCCTTAGTTAGGAGTAAATCTTTGTAATATATGTTAATTGGTCTAAGGAGGCTTCTTTATATTACTATGAATTTTAAATAAATAAAGCAGTAAGTATGAATATTGACATTTCTATGGTTCTATATACATATGTCTGAAAGGTCGTAAGCATAATTCCAATTTTGAAGCATAATAAACTAATTTCCGTATCATCTGAAAAAAAAGGTATTCCCTTCCCACTTATGCCAAACGCTAGATTGCTAACTATCTCAATGTTAACCAAGAGTTTCTTAGGTCTAAGTCTCTGATTATAAATGTCTTTTTTTACTTATTGACTAAGTCAAGATCTTGCTGGTACATCTTGAGTTATGAACAAAGCGACATATAAAGGAAGTTAAAAAGCCACTTAATGTCTTGCGTACTATAAAGTTCTGGGTGGCAGGTCACCAGTCAAGACAATAAATACATTAAAATCTAATGCAGGATTTCCTTCCTCAAAATATTGATATTTCGTAGCTATTGCCCCTACAACCTCGGATATGAAGCGATAACTTTCCAGGCTAACAAGATACAGTCTATCATACCAAAGATTTTCAAAGTATACAGTGTTTCTCTAGCTGTTTTCTCGAACTGTAACATGAAATTATCTCCAACATATAGGTCCTCATAACAACTTTGACTTACCGATCTTGCAAAACTTACATTAATGTGATGTAGTGGATTTATATGGTATTCCGGTAGGAGATGCTCTATTCCAAATTATTATAAATTTTTGTGTTTAACAGAATAACACTAGAAATTGAGTTCCTGTTAATCTTTTTATGTTTCTTTTGTCTAATACTTGCAGAAATGTTAAATTACTTTTCTTTCAGAGATCTATAAAACTATTTACTATCGGTTTATGTTTAAATTCCATAAATGGACCAAATTTGGAAAATTTAAGAATTATGGGTGTTTTACAACGTTTTGGTATTGCCTATTTGATATGTGGTCTTGTACATACAATATTTACACAAAAAGAACATATAGAACCGCAGGTAATTAATGCATATATCTTATCACATTTAAAGATTTTTTTTAAATATTAAAATATTCTGACATTTTCTAGATATCCTGGAAACGTGAACTTTATGATTTAATTTTATTCAAAGGAGAAATTTGTTTAATGCTTTTTTTGATTATTGTACACTTGTCCATTATATTTGGTCTTAATGTACCCCATTGTCCCAAGTAAGTGAAAAGTTAATCAAATCCAATAAACTGTATATGATTTTCATAAATATTTTTCTTTAATCTAGAGGTTATTTGGGACCTGGTGGCAAACACTTGAATGCCTCATATCCTCTATGTATAGGAGGTGCTACAGGTTATATTGATTTACAAATATTGGGAAATTCTCATATTTATCAACATCCTACAGCTAAATATGTTTATGAATCAAAAGCATTTGATCCCGAGGGATTATTTGGTAATATTCAAAATAATAAATTAACTTATTTACTATGTATATTGAATAACTTTTATATATTTCTAGGCTGTTTATTAACTGTGGTCCAAGTAATGTTTGGTGTTTTAGCAGGTGTTATAATATTAGTACATACCGAGTGGAAATCACGTATTACTCGCTGGTTACTATGGTCTATGTTCTTAACCATTGTTACGGCCATTTTGAGTGGTTTTACTAAAGAATCTGGCATTATACCTTTAAATAAAAATCTATGGTTAGTTAATAATAACGTTAAAGAGAACTATTAAATATTTTAAATAGAATTTATGAAAAACAAACAATATTTAAATTAAATTTCACTTACAGGTCTTTATCGTTTGTTTGTGTTACTACCGCTCTGGCATTTACCCTGCTTAGCTTGCTGTATTATGTCATCGATGTTCGCCATTGGTGGACAGGTTATCCGTTTGAAGCATGTGGCATGAATGCTATTATTATGTATGTTGGACATACGGTTATGCATAAAATGTTGCCCTGGCATTGGCGAATTGGTTCTATGAATACTCATTTTATTTTACTTTTGGAAGCTGTATGGAATACTATGTTATGGATTGGCATTGCATTGTATTTAGATCACATTGAGTTTTATTATAGTGTTTGAAGAGAAAATATCTTGTTTTTATAATTTTTTATTGTAAATTTTGTATATAATTTCTTATTAAAAAAATATTTGTTAAAATAATGAAAAAGTCGTTACAGCATCCGGATATTTTTATAAAAAATTTAAATGAAACCAAAAATAATGAAATCCAGATATCACCCAAAAACTAACTTAAAATCGACCAGCAGAGATAGAGACAAAATAAGTAATCACTAGGGTGATCGATTATTCGACTTTTTTGAGAAACCGGTTTTCGAATAGTTCGAATAGTTGGTATTTTAAAAAAACCGGTTGCACTTTTTGAAATTCAGAAAAAACCGGTTAACCGGTTTTTTGCAGAAGTTAATATTTATATCAAAAGACTACATTTCTTAAAAAAAATCAATTCTTATAATTAAGTTAAAATGTATTAAATACAAGCGTAAAAGCCTAACAATGTCAGGAAAAATAATATAATAATGAAAATATGCACAAACAAATCCGAAAATTAAAAGAAAAAAATATGAACAACATTTAGACACCTTCCTCTCCCTAATCGAAGTCAATTATTTGAAGCCGTTCAAATTTATTGGAATTATATTGATTAAAGTTTTAAATTCGTAAACCTTTCAAAATAAAAAAATCGTCGTAAATGCGCTCCCTGGCCGAAATACAGAATCAGTTTTTTATAGGATTTGGAGAGCAAACAATAAGTATAGCAACTCAAAAGTTCTTAATACCAAAACAGAATTTGTTGAACGAATAGTTTTATAAGTATGCCGATTTTTAGTTTCTTACGTCGTCTGGGAGCTTCAGAAAGCTCTGGAAAGGAAACATTGCTTAGGAAAGATATATTTAAATCCATATATATAGATCCACGTATTTTCGCTCCCTGATAGAGATTTCAAAATCTGGCTCCGTTAGGATTTGTAGGACGAATAGGGTTATAATTAAGCTGAATTTTTATTTTCTATGTCTTCTGAGAGCTTTAGAAAGCTCTGGAAAGAGAAAAAAATTCTTAGAAAAAGACACATAAATCCTCTTATATCCGCTCCCTGATAAAAATTTCAAAATATGGCTCCATTAGGATTTGTTGGACAAAAAGTTTTATAATTAAGCCAAATTTTAATTTTCTACGTCGTTTGGTAGCTTCAGAAAGCTCTGGAAAGAGAAAAAATGCTAAGCAAATTATATATCTAGATGACTAGAAGATAATTATGTTTCAAAATTGTAGAAAAAATCATCTAAATTTTAGTTAGCATAAACAGAAACCATGGCTTAATATGGAGATAGTATATTAATTAAGTATCAATTGAAACGATTCTGCAGGTGAAACTTTTTTAACACAACACCTTTAAAAAATAAAGGAAATATTGGATCAAAAAAATTAAATTGGGTCATACAGGATAATTATTAATTATTTATTTAAATGTTTAACATTACAGAATAAATTCCAATTTAGACTTAAACTATATTTTAAAATCATAAGAAATAAGTCTTTATGAATATTTAAAAAATTATTCCTAATTAGTACATGTTTTCTGAAATAAAATGCTATTTTTGAAACCGGTTTTTTTTGTTTAAAAAAACCGGTCTATTCGACATTCGAAAAATGAACATTTTAGAAAAACCGACAGCACATTGACTGAAAAAACCGGTTTTAAAACCGGTTGGAAAACCGCGTCGATCATCCTAGTAATCACTCATATTTCCCTATAAAAATCGATTTTTATAAGAAAAACATAAAAATCGATTCTAAAGCTAAACCAGCAGATATAGAGCCAAAAGGACCAAAATCTGTGATCACCCATATTTCCCTATAAAAATCGATTTTTATAAGAAAAACATAAAAATCGATTTTAAAGCTAAACCAGTAGAGATAGAGCCAAAAGGACCAAAATCTGTGATCACCCATATTTCCCTCTAAAAATCGTTTAAAAGAAAAACATAAAAATCGATTTTAAAGCTAAACCAGCAGAGATAGGGCCAAAAGGACCAAAATCTGTGATCACCCATATTTCCCTATAAAAATCGATTTTTATAAGAAAAACATAAAAATCGATATTAAAGCTAAACCAGTAGAGATAGAGCCAAAAGTACCAAAATCTGTGATCACCCATATTAACCTCTAAAAATCGATTTTTATATGAAACACATAAAAATCGATTTTAAAGCTAAACCAGCTGAGATAGAGCCAAAAGGACCAAAATCTGTGATCACCTATATTTCCCTATAAAAATCGATTTTAAAGCTAAACCAGCAGAGATAGAGCCAAAAGGACCAAAATCTGCGATCACCCATATTTCCATCTAAAAATCGATTTTAAAGCTAAACCAGTAGAGATAGAGCCAAAAGGACCAAAATCTGTGATCACCCATATTTCCCTCTAAAAATCGATTTTTATATGAACAACATAAAAATCGATTTTAAAGCTAAACCAGCAGAGATAGAGCCAAAAGGACCAAAATCTGTGATCACCCATATTTCCCTATAAAAATCGATTTTTATATGAAAAACATAAAAATCGATTTTAAAGCTAAACCAGCAGAGATAGAGCCAAAAGGACCAAAATCTGTGATCACCCATATTTCCTTATAAAAGTCGATTTTTATATGAAAAACATAAAAATTGATTTTAAAGCTAAACCAGTAGAGATAGAGCCAAAAGGACCAAAATCTGTGATCACCCATATTTCCCTATAAAAATCGATTTTTATAAGAAAAACATAAAAATCGATTTTAAAGCTAAACCAGTAGAGATAGAGCCAAAAGGACCAAAATCTGTGATCACCCATAAAAATCGATTTTTATAAGAAAAACATAAAAATTGATTTTAAAGCTAAACCAGTAGAGATAGAGCCAAAGGGACCAAAATCTGTGATCACCCATATTTCCCTATAAAAATCGGTTTTTATAAGAAAAACATAAAAATCGATTTTAAAGCTAAACCAGCAGAGATAGAGCCAAAAGGACCAAAATCTGTGATCACCTATATTTCCCTATAAAAATCGATTTTAAAGCTAAACCAGCAGAGATAGAGCCAAAAGGACCAAAATCTGTGATCACCCATATTTCCATCTAAAAATCGATTTTAAAGCTAAACCAGTAGAGATAGAGCCAAAAGGACCAAAATCTGTGATCACCCATATTTCCCTCTAAAAATCGATTTTTATATGAACAACATAAAAATCGATTTTAAAGCTAAACCAGCAGAGATAGAGCCAAAAGGACCAAAATCTGTGATCACCCATATTTACCCATAAAAATCGATTTTTATATGAAAAACATAAAAATCGATTTTAAAGCTAAACCAGCAGAGATAGAGCCAAAAGGACCAAAATCTGTGATCACCCATATTTCCTTATAAAAGTCGATTTTTATATGAAAAACATAAAAATTGATTTTAAAGCTAAACCAGTAGAGATAGAGCCAAAGGGACCAAAATCTGTGATCACCTATATTTCCCTATAAAAATCGGTTTTTATAAGAAAAACATAAAAATCGATTTTAAAGCTAAACCAGCAGAGATAGAGCCAAAAGGACCAAAATCTGTGATCACCCATATTTCCCTCTAAAAATCGATTTTTATATGAAAAACATAAAAATTGATTTTAAAGCTAAACCAGTAGAGATAGAGCCAAAAGGACCAAAATCTGTGATCACCCATATTTCCATCTAAAAATCGATTTTAAAGCTAAACCAGTAGAGATAGAGCCAAAAGGACCAAAATCTGCGATCACCCATATTTCCATCTAAAAATCGATTTTAAAGCTAAACCAGTAGAGATAGAGCCAAAAGGACCAAAATCTGTGATCACCCATATTTCCCCCTTAAAATCGATTTTTATAAGAAAAACATAAAAATCGATTTTAAAGCTAAACCAGTAGAGATAGAGACAAAAGGACCAAAATCTGTGATCACCCATATTTCCCCCTTAAAATCGATTTTTATAAGAAAAACATAAAAATCGATTTTAAAGCTAAACCAGTAGAGATAGAGCCAAAAGGAACAAAATCTGTGATCACCCATATTTCCCCCTTAAAATCGATTTTTATAAGAAAAACATAAAAATCGATTTTAAAGCTAAACCAGCAGAGATAGAGCCCATATTTCCCTCTAAAAATCGATTTTTATATGAAAAACATAAAAATTGATTTTAAAGCTAAACCAGTAGAGATAGAGCCAAAAGGACCAAAATCTGTGATCACCCATATTTCCCCCTTAAAATCGATTTTTATAAGAAAAACATAAAAATCGATTTTAAAGCTAAACCAGTAGAGATAGAGCCAAAAGGAACAAAATCTGTGATCACCCATATTTCCCTCTAAAAATCGATTTTTATATGAAAAACATAAAAATCGATTTTAAAGCTAAACCAGCAGAGATAGAGCCAAAAGGACCAAAATCTGTGATCACCCATATTTCCCTCTAAAAATCGATTTTTATATGAAAAACATAAAAATCGATTTTAAAGCTAAACCAGCAGAGATAGAGCCAAAAGGACCAAAATCTGTGATCACCCATATTTCCCTCTAAAAATCGATTTTTATATGAAAAACATAAAAATTGATTTTAAAGCTAAACCAGTACAGATAGAGCCAAAAGGACCAAAATCTGTGATCACCAATATTTCCCTATAAAAATCGATTTTTATAAGAAAAACATAAAAATCGATTTTAAAGCTAAACCAGCAGAGATAGAGCCAAAAGGACCAAAATCTGTGATCACCCATATTTCCCTCTAAAAATCGATTTTTATAAGAAAAACATAAAAATCGATTTTAAAGCTAAACCAGTAGAGATAGAGCCAAAAGGAACAAAATCTGTGATCACCCATATTTCCCAATAAAAATCGATTTTTATATGAAAAACATAAAAATCGATTTTAAAGCTAAACCAGCAGAGATAGAGCCAAAAGGACCAAAATCTGTGATCACCCATATTTCCCTCTAAAAATCGATTTTTATATGAAAAACATAAAAATCGATTTTAAAGCTAAACCAGTAGAGATAGAGCCAAAAGGACCAAAATCTGTGATCACCAATATTTCCCTATAAAAATCGATTTTTATATGAAAAACATAAAAATCGATTTTAAAGCTAAACCAGTAGAGATAGAGCCAAAAGGAACAAAATCTGTGATCACCCATATTTCCCAATAAAAATCGATTTTTATATGAAAAACATAAAAATCGATTTTAAAGCTAAACCAGCAGAGATAGAGCCAAAAGGACCAAAATCTGTGATCACCCATATTTCCCTCTAAAAATCGATTTTTATATGAAAAACATAAAAATTGATTTTAAAGCTAAACCAGTCAGATAGAGCCAAAAGGACCAAAATCTGTGATCACCAATATTTCCCTATAAAAATCGATTTTTATATGAAAAACATAAAAATCGATTTTAAAGCTAAACCAGTAGAGATAGAGCCAAAAGGACCAAAATCTGTGATCACCCATAAAAATCGATTTTTATAAGAAAAACATAAAAATCGATTTTAAAGCCATGATCACCCATAAAAATCGATTTTTATAAGAAAAACATAAAAATCGATTTTAAAGCTAAACCAGTAGAGATAGAGCCAAAAGGACCAAAATCTGTGATCACCCATATTTCCCTCTAAAAATCGATTTTTATATGAAAAACATAAAAATCGATTTTAAAGCTAAACCAGTAGAGATAGAGCCAAAAGGACCAAAATCTGTGATCACCCATATTTCCCTCAAAAATCGATTTTTATATGAAAAACATAAAAATCGATTTTAAAGCTAAACCAGCAGAGATAGAGCCAAAAGGACCAAAATCTGTGATCACCCATATTTCCCTATAAAAATCGATTTTTATAAGAAAAACATAAAAATCGATTTTAAAGCTAAACCAGTAGAGATAGAGCCAAAAGGACCAAAATCTGTGATCACCCATATTTCCCTCTGAAACTCAATTTTTATATGAAAAACATAAAAATCGATTTTAAAGCTAAACCAGCAGAGATAGAGCCAAAAGGACCAAAATCTGTGATCACCCATATTTCCCTCTGAAACTCAATTTTTATATGAAAAACATAAAAATCGATTTTAAAGCTAAACCAGCAGAGATAGAGCCAAAAGGACCAAAATGTGTGATCACCCATATTTCCCAATAAAAATCGATTTTTATATGAAAAACATAAAAATCGATTTTAAAGCTAAACCAGTAGAGATAGAGCCAAAAGGACCAAAATCTGTGATCACCCATATTTCCCTCTAAAAATCGATTTTTATATGAAAAACATAAAAATCGATTTTAAAGCTAAACCAGTAGAGATAGAGCCAAAAGGACCAAAATCTGTGATCACCCATATTTCCCAATAAAAATCGATTTTTATATGAAAAACATAAAAATCGATTTTAAAGCTAAACCAGCAGAGATAGAGCCAAAAGGACCAAAATCTGTGATCACCCATATTTCCCTCTAAAAATCGATTTTTATATGAAAAACATAAAAATTGATTTTAAAGCTAAACCAGTAGAGATAGAGCCAAAAGGACCAAAATCTGTGATCACCCATATTTCCCAATAAAAGTCGATTTTTATATGAAAAACATAAAAATCGATTTTAAAGCTAAACCAGTAGAGATAGAGCCAAAAGGACCAAAATCTGTGATCACCCATATTTCCCTCTAAAAATCGATTTTTATATGAAAAACATAAAAATCGATTTTAAAGCTAAACCAGTAGAGATAGAGCCAAAAGGACCAAAATGTGTGATCACCCATATTTCCTTCTAAAAATCGATTTTTATATGAAAAACATAAAAATTGATTTTAAAGCTAAACCAGTACAGATAGAGCCAAAAGGACCAAAATCTGTGATCACCAATATTTCCCTATAAAAATCGATTTTTATAAGAAAAACATAAAAATCGATTTTAAAGCTAAACCAGTAGAGATAGAGCCAAAAGGACCAAAATGTGTGATCACTCATATTTCCCCCTTAAAATCAATTTATATATGAAAAACATAAAAATCGATTTTAAAGCTAAACCAGCAGAGATAGAGCCAAAAGGACGAAAATCTGTGATCACCCATATTTCCCTCTAAAAATCGATTTTTATATGAAAAACATAAAAATCGATTTTAAAGCTAAACCAGTAGAGATAGAGCCAAAAGGACCAAAATCTGTGATCACCCATATTTCCTTCTAAAAATCGATTTTTATATGAAAAACATAAAAATTGATTTTAAAGCTAAACCAGTACAGATAGAGCCAAAAGGACCAAAATCTGTGATCACCAATATTTCCCTATAAAAATCGATTTTTATAAGAAAAACATAAAAATCGATTTTAAAGCTAAACCAGTAGAGATAGAGCCAAAAGGACCAAAATCTGTGATCACCCATATTTCCCAATAAAAATCGATTTTTATATGAAAAACATAAAAATCGATTTTAAAGCTAAACCAGTAGAGATAGAGCCAAAAGGACCAAAATCTGTGATCACCCATATTTCCCAATAAAAATCGATTTTTATATGAAAAACATAAAAATCGATTTTAAAGCTAAACCAGCAGAGATAGAGCCAAAAGGACCAAAATCTGTGATCACCCATATTTCCCTATAAAAATCGATTTTTATATGAAAAACATAAAAATCGATTTTAAAGCTAAACCAGCAGAGATAGAGCCAAAAGGACCAAAATCTGTGATCACCCATATTTCCCAATAAAAATCGATTTTTATATGAAAAACATAAAAATCGATTTTAAAGCTAAACCAGTAGAGATAGAGCCAAAAGGACCAAAATCTGTGATCACCCATATTTCCCAATAAAAACCGATTTTTATATGAAAAACATAAAAATCGATTTTAAAGCTAAACCAGTAGAGATAGAGCCAAAAGGACCAAAATCTGTGATCACCCATGTTTCCCTCTAAAAATCGATTTTTATATGAAAAACATAAAAATCGATTTTAAAGCTAAACCAGTAGAGATAGAGCCAAAAGGACCAAAATCTGTGATCACCCATATTTCCCTATAAAAATCGATTTTTATATAAAAAACATAAAAATCGATTTTAAAGCTAAACCAGCAGAGATAGAGCCAAAAGGACCAAAATCTGTGATCACCCATGTTTCCCTCTAAAAATCGATTTTTATATGAAAAACATAAAAATCGATTTTAAAGCTAAACCAGTAGAGATAGAGCCAAAAGGACCAAAATCTGTGATCACCCATATTTCCCAATAAAAATCGATTTTTATATGAAAAACATAAAAATCTATTTTAAAGCTAAACCAGTAGAGATAGAGCCAAAAGGACCAAAATCTGTGATCACCCATATTTCCCTATAAAAATCGATTTTAAAGCTAAACCAGTAGAGATAGAGCCAAAAGGACCAAAATCTGTGATCACCCATATTTCCCTATAAAAATCGATTTTAAAGCTAAACCAGTAGAGATAGAGCCAAAAGGACCAAAATCTGTGATCACCCATATTTCCCAATAAAAATCGATTTTTATATGAAAAACATAAAAATCGATTTTAAAGCTAAACCAGCAGAGATAGAGCCAAAAGGACCAAAATCTGTGATCACCCATATTTCCCTCTAAAAATCGATTTTTATATGAAAAACATAAAAATTGATTTTAAAGCTAAACCAGTAGAGATAGAGCCAAAAGGACCAAAATCTGTGATCACCCATATTTCCCAATAAAAGTCGATTTTTATATGAAAAACATAAAAATCGATTTTAAAGCTAAACCAGTAGAGATAGAGCCAAAAGGACCAAAATGTGTGATCACCCATATTTCCTTCTAAAAATCGATTTTTATATGAAAAACATAAAAATTGATTTTAAAGCTAAACCAGTACAGATAGAGCCAAAAGGAACAAAATCTGTGATCACCAATATTTCCCTATAAAAATCGATTTTTATAAGAAAAACATAAAAATCGATTTTAAAGCTAAACCAGTAGAGATAGAGCCAAAAGGACCAAAATGTGTGATCACTCATATTTCCCCCTTAAAATCAATTTATATATGAAAAACATAAAAATCGATTTTAAAGCTAAACCAGCAGAGATAGAGCCAAAAGGACCAAAATCTGTGATCACCCATATTTCCCTATAAAAGTCGATTTTTATATTAAAAACATAAAAATCGATTTTAAAGCTAAACCAGCAGAGATAGAGCCAAAAGGACCAAAATCTGTGATCACCCATATTTCCCTATAAAAGTCGATTTTTATATTAAAAACATAAAAATCGATTTTAAAGCTAAACCAGCAGAGATAGAGCCAAAAGGACCAAAATCTGTGATCACCCATATTTCCCTATAAAAGTCGATTTTTATATTAAAAACATAAAAATCGATTTTAAAGCTAAACCAGCAGAGATAGAGCCAAAAGGACCAAAATCTGTGATCACCCATATTTCCCTCTAAAAATCGATTTTTATATGAAAAACATAAAAATCGATTAAAAATCGAAGCTAAACCAGTAGAGATAGAGCCAAAAGGACGAAAATCTGTGATCACCCATATTTCCCTCTAAAAATCGATTTTTATATGAAAAACATAAAAATCGATTTTAAAGCTAAACCAACAGAGATAGAGCCAAAAGGACCAAAATCTGTGATCACTCATATTTCCCCCTTAAAATCGATTTTTATATGAAAAACATAAAAATCGATTTTAAAGCTAAACCAGTAGAGATAGAGCCAAAAGGACCAAAATCTGTGATCACCCATATTTCCCAATAAAAATCGATTTATATATGAAAAACATAAAAATCGATTTTAAAGCTAAACCAGTAGAGATAGAGCCAAAAGGACCAAAATCTGTGATCACCCATGTTTCCCTCTAAAAATCGATTTTTATATGAAAAACATAAAAATCTATTTTAAAGCTAAGCCAGTAGAGATAGAGCCAAAAGGACCAAAATCTGTGATCACCCATATTTCCCTCTAAAAATCGATTTTTATATGAAAAACATAAAAATCGATTTTAAAGCTAAACCAGTAGAGATAGAGCCAAAAGGACGAAAATCTGTGATCACCCATGTTTCCCTCTAAAAATCGATTTTTATATGAAAAACATAAAAATCTATTTTAAAGCTAAACCAGTAGAGATAGAGCCAATAGTACCAAAATCTGTGATCACCTATATTTCCCAATAAAAATCGATTTATATATGAAAAACATAAAAATCGATTTTAAAGCTAAACCAGTAGAGATAGAGCCAAAAGGACCAAAATCTGTGATCACCCATATTTCCCTATAAAAATCGATTTTTATATGAAAAACATAAAAATTTAAACCAGCAGAGATAGAGCCAAAAGGACCAAAATCTGTGATCACCCATATTTCCCTCTAAAAATCGATTTTTATATGAAAAACATAAAAATCGATTTTAAAGCTAAACCAGTAGAGATAGAGCCAAAAGGACCAAAATCTTTGATCACCCATGTTTCCCTCTAAAAATCGATTTTTATATGAAAAACATAAAAATCTATTTTAAAGCTAAGCCAGTAGAGATAGAGCCAAAAGGACCAAAATCTGTGATCACCCATATTTCCCTCTGAAACTCGATTTTTATATGAAAAACATAAAAATCGATTTTAAAGCTAAACCAGCAGAGATAGAGCCAAAAGGACCAAAATGTGTGATCACCCATATTTCCCAATAAAAATCGATTTTTATATGAAAAACATAAAAATCGATTTTAAAGCTAAACCAGTAGAGATAGAGCCAAAAGGACCAAAATCTGTGATCACCCATATTTCCCTCTAAAAATCGATTTTTATATGAAAAACATAAAAATCGATTTTAAAGCTAAACCAGTAGAGATAGAGCCAAAAGGACCAAAATCTGTGATCACCCATATTTCCCAATAAAAATCGATTTTTATATGAAAAACATAAAAATCGATTTTAAAGCTAAACCAGCAGAGATAGAGCCAAAAGGACCAAAATCTGTGATCACCCATATTTCCCTCTAAAAATCGATTTTTATATGAAAAACATAAAAATTGATTTTAAAGCTAAACCAGTAGAGATAGAGCCAAAAGGACCAAAATCTGTGATCACCCATATTTCCCAATAAAAGTCGATTTTTATATGAAAAACATAAAAATCGATTTTAAAGCTAAACCAGTAGAGATAGAGCCAAAAGGACCAAAATGTGTGATCACCCATATTTCCTTCTAAAAATCGATTTTTATATGAAAAACATAAAAATCGATTTTAAAGCTAAACCAGTAGAGATAGAGCCAAAAGGACCAAAATCTGTGATCACCCATATTTCCCAATAAAAGTCGATTTTTATATGAAAAACATAAAAATCGATTTTAAAGCTAAACCAGTAGAGATAGAGCCAAAAGGACCAAAATGTGTGATCACCCATATTTCCTTCTAAAAATCGATTTTTATATGAAAAACATAAAAATTGATTTTAAAGCTAAACCAGTAGAGATAGAGCCAAAAGGACCAAAATCTGTGATCACCCATATTTCCCTCTAAAAATCGATTTTTATATGAAAAACATAAAAATCGATTTTAAAGCTAAACCAGTAGAGATAGAGCCAAAAGGACCAAAATGTGTGATCACCCATATTTCCTTCTAAAAATCGATTTTTATATGAAAAACATAAAAATCGATTTTAAAGCTAAACCAGTAGAGATAGAGCCAAAAGGACCAAAATCTGTGATCACCCATATTTCCCAATAAAAGTCGATTTTTATATGAAAAACATAAAAATCGATTTTAAAGCTAAACCAGTAGAGATAGAGCCAAAAGGACCAAAATGTGTGATCACCCATATTTCCTTCTAAAAATCGATTTTTATATGAAAAACATAAAAATCGATTTTAAAGCTAAACCAGTAGAGATAGAGCCAAAAGGACCAAAATCTGTGATCACCCATATTTCCCAATAAAAGTCGATTTTTATATGAAAAACATAAAAATCGATTTTAAAGCTAAACCAGTAGAGATAGAGCCAAAAGGACCAAAATGTGTGATCACCCATATTTCCCTCTAAAAATCGATTTTTATATGAAAAACATAAAAATTGATTTTAAAGCTAAACCAGTAGAGATAGAGCCAAAAGGACCAAAATCTGTGATCACCCATATTTCCCAATAAAAGTCGATTTTTATATGAAAAACATAAAAATCGATTTTAAAGCTAAACCAGTAGAGATAGAGCCAAAAGGACCAAAATGTGTGATCACCCATATTTCCTTCTAAAAATCGATTTTTATATGAAAAACATAAAAATCGATTTTAAAGCTAAACCAGTAGAGATAGAGCCAAAAGGACCAAAATCTGTGATCACCCATATTTCCCAATAAAAGTCGATTTTTATATGA
>OX596076.1:79586582-79669444 GCA_951394005.1 Protophormia terraenovae | reverse complement strand
AAAATCTGTGATCACCCATATTTCCCTATAAAAATCGATTTTTTATATGAAAAACATAAAATCGATTTTAAAGCTAAACCAGCAGAGATAGAGCCAAAAGGACCAAAATCTGTGATCACCCATATTTCACTCTAAAAATCGATTTTTATATGAAAAACATAAAAATCGATTTTAAAGCTAAACCAGTAGAGATAGAGCCAAAAGGACCAAAATCTGTGATCACCCATATTTCCCTATAAAATCGATTTTTATATGAAAAACATTAAAATCGATTTTAAAGCTAAACCAGTAGAGATAGAGCCAAAAGGACCAAAATCTGTGATCACCCATATTTCCCTCTAAAAATCGATTTTTTATATGAAAAACATAAAAATCGATTTTAAAGCTAAACCAGCAGAGATAGAGCCAAAAGGACCAAAATCTGTGATCACCCATATTTCCCTATAAAAATCGATTTTTATATGAAAAACATAAAAATCGATTTTAAAGCTAAACCAGTAGAGATAGAGCCAAAAGGACCAAAATCTGTGATCACCCATATTTCCCTATAAAAGTCGATTTTTATATGAAAAACATAAAAATCGATTTTAAAGCTAAACCAGCAGAGATAGAGCCAAAAGGACCAAAATCTGTGATCACCCATATTTCCCTCTAAAAATCGATTTTTATATGAAAAACATAAAAATCGATTTTAAAGCTAAACCAGTAGAGATAGAGCCAAAAGGACCAAAATCTGTGATCACCCATATTTCCCTCTAAAAATCGATTTTTTATATGAAAAACATAAAAATCGATTTTAAGGCTAAACCAGTAGAGATAGAGCCAAAAGGACCAAAATCTGTGATCACCCATATTTCCCTATAAAAATCGATTTTTATATGAAAAACATAAAAATCGATTTTAAAGCTAAACCAGCAGAGATAGAGCCAAAAGGACCAAAATCTGTGATCACCCATATTTCCCTCTAAAAATTGATTTTTATATGAAAAACATTAAAATCGATTTTAAAGCTAAACCAGTAGAGATAGAGCCAAAAGGACCAAAATCTGTGATCACCCATATTTCCCTATAAAAATCGATTTTTTATATGAAAAACATAAAAATCGATTTTAAAGCTAAACCAGTAGAGATAGAGCCAAAAGGACCAAAATCTGTGATCACCCATATTTCCCTATAAAAATAGATTTTTATATGAAAAACATAAAAATCGATTTTAAAGCTAAACCAGCAGAGATAGAGCCAAAAGGACCAAAATCTGTGATCACCCATATTTCCCTCTAAAAATTGATTTTTATATGAAAAACATTAAAATCGATTTTAAAGCTAAACCAGTAGAGATAGAGCCAAAAGGACTAAAATCTGTGATCACCCATATTTCCCTCTAAAAATCGATTTTTTATATGAAAAACATAAAAATCGATTTTAACGCTAAACCAGTAGAGATAGAGCCAAAAGGACCAAAATCTGTGATCACCCATATTTCCCTATAAAAATCGATTTTTATATGAAAAACATAAAAATCGATTTTAAAGCTAAACCAGCAGAGATAGAGCCAAAAGGACCAAAATCTGTGATCACCCATATTTCCCTCTAAAAATTGATTTTTATATGAAAAACATTAAAATCGATTTTAAAGCTAAACCAGTAGAGATAGAGCCAAAAGGACCAAAATCTGTGATCACCCATATTTCCCTCTAAAAATCGATTTTTTATATGAAAAACATAAAAATCGATTTTAAAGCTAAACCAGCAGAGATAGAGCCAAAAGGACCAAAATCTGTGATCACCCATATTTCCCTATAAAAATCGATTTTTTATATGAAAAACATAAAAATCGATTTTAAAGCTAAACCAGCAGAGATAGAGCCAAAAGGACCAAAATGTGTGATCACCCATATTTCCCTCTAAAAATCGATTTTTATATGAAAAACATAAAAATCGATTTTAAAGCTAAACCAGCAGAGATAGAGCCAAAAGGACCAAAATCTGTGATCACCCATATTTCCCCAAAACCAGTAGAGATAGAGCCAAAAGGACCAAAATCTGTGATCACCCATATTTCCCTATAAAAATAGATTTTTATAAGAAAAACTTAAAAATCGATTTTAAAGCTAAACCAGCAGAGATAGAGCCAAAAGGACCAAAATCTGTGATCACCCATATTTCCCTATAAAAATAGATTTTTATAAGAAAAACATAAAAATCGATTTTAAAGCTAAACCAGCAAAGATAGAGCCAAAAGGACCAAAATCTGTGGTCACCCATATTTCCCTCTAAAAATCGATTTTTATATGAAAAACATAAAAATCGATTTTAAAGCTAAACCAGCAGAGATAGAGCCAAAAGGACCAAAATCTGTGATCACCCATATTTCCCTCTAAAAATCGATTTTTATATTAAAAACATAAAAATCGATTTTAAAGCAAAACCAGCAGAGATAGAGCCAAAACGACCAAAATCTGTGATCACCCATATTTCCCTATAAAAATAGATTTTTATAAGAAAAACATAAAAACCGATTTTAAAGCTAAACCAGCAGAGATAGAGCCAAAAGGACCAAAATCTGTGATCACCCATATTTCCCTATAAAAGTCGATTTTTATATGAAAAACATTAAAATCTATTTTAAAGCTAAACCAGTAGAGATAGAACCAAAAGGACCAAACCAGCAGAGATAGAGCCAAAAGGACCAAAATCTGTGATCACCCATATTTCCTTATAAAAGTCGATTTTTATATGAAAAACATTAAAATCTATTTTAAAGCTAAACCAGTAGAGATAGAGCCAAAAGGACCGAAATGTGTGATCACCCATATTTCCCTCTAAAAATCGATTTTTATATGAAAAACATAAAAATTGTTTTTAAAGCTAAACCAGTAGAGATAGAGCCAAAAGGTCCAAAATCTGTGATCACCCATATTTCCCTCTAAAAATCGATTTTTATATGAAAAACATAAAAATCGATTTTAAAGCTAAACCAGCAGAGATAGAGCCAAAAGGACCAAAATCTGTGATCACCCATATTTCCCCATAAAAATAGATTTTTATATGAAAAACATAAAAATCGATTTTAAAGCTAAACCAGCAGAGATAGAGCCAAAAGGACCAAAATCTGTGTTCACCCATATTTCCCTCTAAAAATCGATTTTTTATATGAAAAACATAAAAATCGATTTTAAAGCTAAACCAGCAGAGATAGAGCCAAAAGGACCAAAATCTGTGATCACCCATATTTCCCTATAAAAATCGATTTTTTATATGAAAAACATAAAAATCGATTTTAAAGCTAAACCAGCAGAGATAGAGCCAAAAGGACCAAAATCTGTGATCACCCATATTTCCCTCTAAAAATCGATTTTTATATGAAAAACATAAAAATCGATTTTAAAGCTAAACCAGTAGAGATAGAGCCAAAAGGACCAAAATCTGTGATCACCCATATTTCCCTCTAAAAATCGATTTTTTATATGAAAAACATAAAAATCGATTTTAAAGCTAAACCAGCAGAGATAGAGCCAAAAGGACCAAAATCTGTGATCACCCATATTTCCCTATAAAAATCGATTTTTTATATGAAAAACATAAAAATCGATTTTAAAGCTAAACCAGCAGAGATAGAGCCAAAAGGACCAAAATCTGTGATCACCCATATTTCCCTCTAAAAATCGATTTTTATATGAAAAACATAAAAATCGATTTTAAAGCTAAACCAGTAGAGATAGAGCCAAAAGGACCAAAATCTGTGATCACCCATATTTCCCTATAAAAGTCGATTTTTATATGAAAAACATTAAAATCGATTTTAAAGCTAAACCAGTAGAGATAGAGCCAAAAGGACCAAAATCTGTGATCACCCATATTTCCCTCTAAAAATCGATTTTTTATATGAAAAACATAAAAATCGATTTTAAAGCTAAACCAGCAGAGATAGAGCCAAAAGGACCAAAATCTGTGATCACCCATATTTCCCTATAAAAATCGATTTTTATATGAAAAACATAAAAATCGATTTTAAAGCTAAACCAGTAGAGATAGAGCCAAAAGGACCAAAATCTGTGATCACCCATATTTCCCTATAAAAGTCGATTTTTATATGAAAAACATAAAAATCGATTTTAAAGCTAAACCAGCAGAGATAGAGCCAAAAGGACCAAAATCTGTGATCACCCATATTTCCCTCTAAAAATCGATTTTTATATGAAAAACATAAAAATCGATTTTAAAGCTAAACCAGTAGAGATAGAGCCAAAAGGACCAAAATCTGTGATCACCCATATTTCCCTCTAAAAATCGATTTTTTATATGAAAAACATAAAAATCGATTTTAAGGCTAAACCAGTAGAGATAGAGCCAAAAGGACCAAAATCTGTGATCACCCATATTTCCCTATAAAAATCGATTTTTATATGAAAAACATAAAAATCGATTTTAAAGCTAAACCAGCAGAGATAGAGCCAAAAGGACCAAAATCTGTGATCACCCATATTTCCCTCTAAAAATTGATTTTTATATGAAAAACATTAAAATCGATTTTAAAGCTAAACCAGTAGAGATAGAGCCAAAAGGACCAAAATCTGTGATCACCCATATTTCCCTATAAAAATCGATTTTTTATATGAAAAACATAAAAATCGATTTTAAAGCTAAACCAGTAGAGATAGAGCCAAAAGGACCAAAATCTGTGATCACCCATATTTCCCTATAAAAATAGATTTTTATATGAAAAACATAAAAATCGATTTTAAAGCTAAACCAGCAGAGATAGAGCCAAAAGGACCAAAATCTGTGATCACCCATATTTCCCTCTAAAAATCGATTTTTTATATGAAAAACATAAAAATCGATTTTAAGGCTAAACCAGTAGAGATAGAGCCAAAAGGACCAAAATCTGTGATCACCCATATTTCCCTATAAAAATCGATTTTTATATGAAAAACATAAAAATCGATTTTAAAGCTAAACCAGTAGAGATAGAACCAAAAGGACCAAAATCTGTGATCACCCATATTTCCCTCTAAAAATCGATTTTTATATGAAAAACATAAAAATCGATTTTAAAGCTAAACCAGTAGAGATAGAGCCAAAAGGACCAAAATCTGTGATCACCCATATTTCCCTATAAAAATAGATTTTTATAAGAAAAACATAAAAATCGATTTTAAAGCTAAACCATATTTCCCTCTAAAAATCGATTTTTATATGAAAAACATAAAAATCGATTTTAAAGCTAAACCAGCAGAGATAGAGCCAAAAGGACCAAAATCTGTGATCACCCATATTTCCCTATAAAAATCGATTTTTATATGAAAAACATAAAAATCAATTTTAAAGCTAAACCAGCAGAGATAGAGCCAAAAGGACCAAAATCTGTGATCACCCATATTTCCCTATAAAAGTCGATTTTTATATGAAAAACATAAAAATCGATTTTAAAGCTAAACCAGTAGAGATAGAACCAAAAGGACCAAAATCTGTGATCACCCATATTTCCCTCTAAAAATCGATTTTTATATGAAAAACATAAAAATCGATTTTAAAGCTAAACCAGTAGAGATAGAGCCAAAAGGACCAAAATCTGTGATCACCCATATTTCCCTATAAAAGTCGATTTTTATATGAAAAACATTAAAATCGATTTTAAAGCTAAACCAGTAGAGATAGAGCCAAAAGGACCAAAATCTGTGATCACCCATATTTCCCTCTAAAAATCGATTTTTTATATGAAAAACATAAAAATCGATTTTAAAGCTAAACCAGCAGAGATAGAGCCAAAAGGACCAAAATCTGTGATCACCCATATTTCCCTATAAAAATCGATTTTTATATGAAAAACATAAAAATCGATTTTAAAGCTAAACCAGTAGAGATAGAGCCAAAAGGACCAAAATCTGTGATCACCCATATTTCCCTATAAAAGTCGATTTTTATATGAAAAACATAAAAATCGATTTTAAAGCTAAACCAGCAGAGATAGAGCCAAAAGGACCAAAATCTGTGATCACCCATATTTCCCTCTAAAAATCGATTTTTATATAAAAAACATAAAAATCGATTTTAAAGCTAAACCAGTAGAGATAGAGCCAAAAGGACCAAAATCTGTGATCACCCATATTTCCCTATAAAAGTCGATTTTTATATGAAAAACATTAAAATCGATTTTAAAGCTAAACCAGTAGAGATAGAGCCAAAAGGACCAAAATCTGTGATCACCCATATTTCCCTCTAAAAATCGATTTTTTATATGAAAAACATAAAAATCGATTTTAAGGCTAAACCAGTAGAGATAGAGCCAAAAGGACCAAAATCTGTGATCACCCATATTTCCCTATAAAAATCGATTTTTATATGAAAAACATAAAAATCGATTTTAAAGCTAAACCAGCAGAGATAGAGCCAAAAGGACCAAAATCTGTGATCACCCATATTTCCCTCTAAAAATTGATTTTTATATGAAAAACATTAAAATCGATTTTAAAGCTAAACCAGTAGAGATAGAGCCAAAAGGACCAAAATCTGTGATCACCCATATTTCCCTATAAAAATCGATTTTTTATATGAAAAACATAAAAATCGATTTTAAAGCTAAACCAGTAGAGATAGAGCCAAAAGGACCAAAATCTGTGATCACCCATATTTCCCTATAAAAATAGATTTTTATATGAAAAACATAAAAATCGATTTTAAAGCTAAACCAGCAGAGATAGAGCCAAAAGGACCAAAATCTGTGATCACCCATATTTCCCTCTAAAAATTGATTTTTATATGAAAAACATTAAAATCGATTTTAAAGCTAAACCAGTAGAGATAGAGCCAAAAGGACCAAAATCTGTGATCACCCATATTTCCCTATAAAAGTCGATTTTTATATGAAAAACATAAAAATCGATTTTAAAGCTAAACCAGTAGAGATAGAGCCAAAATGACCAAAATCTGTGATCACCCATATTTCCCTATAAAAATAGATTTTTATAAGAAAAACATAAAAACCGATTTTAAAGCTAAACCAGCAAAGATAGAGCCAAAAGGACCAAAATCTGTGGTCACCCATATTTCCCTCTAAAAATCGATTTTTATATGAAAAACATAAAAATCGATTTTAAAGCTAAACCAGCAGAGATAGAGCCAAAAGGACCAAAATCTGTGATCACCCATATTTCCCTCTAAAAATCGATTTTTATATTAAAAACATAAAAATCGATTTTAAAGCAAAACCAGCAGAGATAGAGCCAAAACGACCAAAATCTGTGATCACCCATATTTCCCTATAAAAATAGATTTTTATAAGAAAAACATAAAAACCGATTTTAAAGCTAAACCAGCAGAGATAGAGCCAAAAGGACCAAAATCTGTGATCACCCATATTTCCCTATAAAAGTCGATTTTTATATGAAAAACATTAAAATCTATTTTAAAGCTAAACCAGTAGAGATAGAACCAAAAGGACCAAACCAGCAGAGATAGAGCCAAAAGGACCAAAATCTGTGATCACCCATATTTCCTTATAAAAGTCGATTTTTATATGAAAAACATTAAAATCTATTTTAAAGCTAAACCAGTAGAGATAGAGCCAAAAGGACCGAAATGTGTGATCACCCATATTTCCCTCTAAAAATCGATTTTTATATGAAAAACATAAAAATTGTTTTTAAAGCTAAACCAGTAGAGATAGAGCCAAAAGGTCCAAAATCTGTGATCACCCATATTTCCCTCTAAAAATCGATTTTTATATGAAAAACATAAAAATCGATTTTAAAGCTAAACCAGCAGAGATAGAGCCAAAAGGACCAAAATCTGTGATCACCCATATTTCCCCATAAAAATAGATTTTTATATGAAAAACATAAAAATCGATTTTAAAGCTAAACCAGCAGAGATAGAGCCAAAAGGACCAAAATCTGTGATCACCCATATTTCCCTCTAAAAATCGATTTTTTATATGAAAAACATAAAAATCGATTTTAAAGCTAAACCAGCAGAGATAGAGCCAAAAGGACCAAAATCTGTGATCACCCATATTTCCCTATAAAAATCGATTTTTTATATGAAAAACATAAAAATCGATTTTAAAGCTAAACCAGCAGAGATAGAGCCAAAAGGACCAAAATCTGTGATCACCCATATTTCCCTCTAAAAATCGATTTTTATATGAAAAACATAAAAATCGATTTTAAAGCTAAACCAGTAGAGATAGAGCCAAAAGGACCAAAATCTGTGATCACCCATATTTCCCTATAAAAGTCGATTTTTATATGAAAAACATTAAAATCGATTTTAAAGCTAAACCAGTAGAGATAGAGCCAAAAGGACCAAAATCTGTGATCACCCATATTTCCCTCTAAAAATCGATTTTTTATATGAAAAACATAAAAATCGATTTTAAAGCTAAACCAGCAGAGATAGAGCCAAAAGGACCAAAATCTGTGATCACCCATATTTCCCTATAAAAATCGATTTTTTATATGAAAAACATAAAAATCGATTTTAAAGCTAAACCATCAGAGATAGAGCCAAAAGGACCAAAATCTGTGATCACCCATATTTCCCTCTAAAAATCGATTTTTATATGAAAAACATAAAAATCGATTTTAAAGCTAAACCAGTAGAGATAGAGCCAAAAGGACCAAATTCTTGATTTTAATTTTATTTTACGCATTTATAAATGTAAATGCAGATTTTAAAAACTAAATTTCAAAGTTTCATATTTAATTAACTTAAGTATTAAGTATTTTAAAAGCACTTCAAACATATATCGTCAATTCCACGAAAGATTTATAAAAAATGCCAATTTTTTACGGAGGGTCATTCGATTTTGTTCATATTTGTCATACGCATACCCTATGGAGCCGTTTAAATATCTCCATTTTTATTTTTTTGAAATTTGAAAAATTCACGGATTTATTCGCGATTTTAATTTTTCAAAAACTGAAAAAAATGACAAAAGTGTCTAACTTTAAACACCAATATCTCTAAAAGTTGTTAACAGATGTTGATGATTTAAATTGCATATTTAAGAAGAATAAGTCCACTGTAAATGTAGTAATTTAAAAATAATATTTTCATTTAAAAATGCATTCATAATGCAAATGCAATTTTAGGATGCATTTTTGAAAAATTTCTACCCTTTTAATTTTAATTTTCTTTTAATATGTTAAAAAGCAATATCTTTACTATAAAATGCAAAAATAACTGTTCTGGGACAATAAAATCTACTATTTTTAATATTTTTTTCAAAAAATTTCAATCATATTTTTATACGAAAATTTAAATTTTTTAAAAAATTTTGATTTTTAATTTTTTTGGTTATACTTTTTTAGTAATATGTAACTTTAAATATTTATAACTCCTTAAGTATACGTGTGATGTTATTGATTTAAGAACTAGTGTAAAGCTTATTACAACAAATATTGTAAATTATATTGTATAAATCAAAAATAATTTGTTTGCTAAAGATGCACTCAAGAAAAGAATGCAATTTTCGGATGCATTTTTATGAAATTTCTAGCCTTTTGATTTTAAATATTTTTTCTTGATATTGAAGACAAATATGTTTATTATATAAAACATTAGCACTTAATTTGGGACAAATAGGTTTTCTCTCACAAATAACAAATTATGAAATATTATGATTAAAATTAATTTTAAAATAAGCTCACAAAAGTTAAAAAATACAAAAATTTAAAAAAAAAAAAAAAAAATTTTTGTATGAAAAAATTTAAAGAAATATTTAAGAAAAATATTTTAAAATAGTGAACCTATTTGTCCCAGAACAATTAATATTGCAATTTGTAGCAAATATAATAATGTTTTTTATATCAGAAGAAGTAAAAAATTTAAAGGGTAGAAATTTTTCAAAAATGCATAAAAAAATTGCATTTGCATTATGAATGCATTTTTAAATGATAATATTATTTTTAAACTACTACATTTATAGTGCACTTATTCTTCTTAAATATGCAATTTAAATTATTAAAATCCGTTAAAAACTTTTAGAGATATTGGTGTTTAAATTTAGACACTTTTGTCATTAAAATCGCGAATAAATCCGCGAATTTTTCAAAATTCAAAAAAATAAAAATGGAGATATTTAAATGGCTCCATAGGGTATGCGTATGCCAAATATTATTAAAATCTGAAGACATACAAAATATTCTTGGGCGTTCTTTCGTGGAATGGACGATATAAGTTTTTTCGACAGTTCGTATTCAAATTTATCAACTATCTTTTTTTTATCAATCTAAATAAATACTCTCATAACAACGACTATAACATCTCTGACAATAACAAAAACTGACAATTATAAATGACATTGTTAGTTGTTCATTCTGGTGTTAGACGTGTCACAGTGGTCCCAAAACGAAATTTTTTGAAAATAATTCTGTAACTTTAGAACTGCTGCATATATTTAATTGAAAAAAATTTGTTATTAAAAGATGAAAATAAATAGATTCCCATTTTCTTACTTCGAAATACCCAAATTTCCAGGTCGGGGAAAAATTGCTTCAAAAATTGAATTTTTTCAGTAAACTGGTTAACCTGTCGTTATAGGAGACGTGGCTTATTAAATATTTTTTGTGTGTTTAGCTAACATACGGAGGTAAGTTTCCAAGGTATTTTTATTTTAATATCAGCTTTAACATTTTTCTGCTCCACAAAAAATTAAAAACACAAGAATTAAAACTAACGAAATTCTGAAAGGGCTAGCGGAGAGACTGTTACCCCAACCCCCGGATTTGTTTTACATGCATTTATGTAAAGTATTCTTTTAGAAACATAAAAAAAATTTATAGTCCAGAGGACAATAATGGATTTTAAAGTGAAAAAATTTGACCACCTTTTTGAAAAAAATCACAATTTATGTCATATTTTCTATTTTAAAATATTGTGTATAACTTTTTATCTAAACCACACAGGTATATGATCCTTGCACAAAGGTTGTTTAGAATTTTGTGCAAAACCCAGAGAATATTTTAGAAAAATTGTAGGACTCAAATTGAGCCCGTCAAGTTCAAAAAACTTAAAAAAAACATGTTCAAAAATGGAACAAAATTTTACTTTGGTCCAAATATCTCTTAAAGTAAAAGATATAGCCCACACACGTAAGCATATTTTTTATAGAGAATTATAAGGACTATCTATGTGCAAAATTTTTTTTCTATCAAATCATAAATTAAATTTTCCCGATTTAAAAAAAAAAAAAAAATGTTATACCCGAGGTAACCAACTTTGGTGGTCCCCCGGACTCGCTAAGAACCTGTCCTCCTCCAAATCAATTGGCATATACCTCAGGGTTGTACATGTGAAATTTCATTTAAATACATCCAGCTGTTCTAAAGTTACAGAATTATTTCCAAAAAATTTCGTTTTTGGACCACTGTGCGTTTGCATGTAGTTACGAGTAGAAGAAATACCAAGAAAAATATTTTGAACCAAAAAATCAAAAACAAACCTCTAAACTTGTATAGGCCTAAAAAAATAGGATAGAAAATATTAGAAAAACATTTTTTCTGCACTATATTGCACTTAATACAACAGCCAATTGTAAAGGTGAACAACCGAAATAGGATATCAAAAAAAAAATAAAGAATATCCAATAAAAAATATTTCTTTCTTTTTTTTGTTAAAAAAAAAAAAAAAAACATTGGAAAACATGAGTTTCTAATTGAATTTTTTCCACTACTTTTGTCGATATACTGAAGGTAGTATATGTGAATGTAATTTTTTTCGATTTTCCTACTATTGGAGATTATGAAACGAAACTATTGTTGGTTGTTTGCTAGAAAACACTCATTTAATTGGTGTGTGCATTGGAGACGAGGCTGCCATGTGAGTTATATGAGAGTATAAATTTGACAGTTATACCAGAGAGCCCATCAATTATTTCTAAATGACAAGCTTCTAAGGTGTGTTTATTCTTCAGTGCAGTATTTTGTTTTCTTTTTTTTTTAAATCCTAAAAATCAAATTCATTAATAAGATTTCAGTTGAATAAATTTAAATTTTCTAAATTTCCTTTAAGCTTTTTAAAGAAACTTGGCTGAAATCGTGTATTTAGTTTCAAGGCATCATAAACAATTTATCTTTTTATCAGTTAAAATATGTTGCAGAATTTATTATCCCTTTTAATATTTATGCCTTAAACAATGATTATTTATACAGCCTAGTTGTTGTTTGTTGGTATTGTAGACAATAAACATCTTGATATTAAAACTTTTAAACCATGACAATGTTTTACTTTAAACAGTTTTACTTAAAAATATAGCAGCGAAGGTGGAAGAATTGCAAATAATTTAAAACTTATGCTTTTAAAATATAGCTATGACATAAAAACAGTGTTTTTTATAGCAAAGCAAATAGGCTAAGAAAAGGCTTTTCTACAATATATGGAATATTATTAAGCAGTCTTAACAAATTTCAATGCAAATTAAATACTTCATTTTCCCTCTCTACTGTTCAAGTACACCACTTTACTATATTGTTGTCTTCTACTTTAAATACAGTTTACTTGTGTTTATTTTCTATCCATATTTCCCTATAAAAGTCGATTTTTATATGAAAAACATTAAAATCGATTTTAAAGCTAAACCAGTAGAGATAGAGCCAAAAGGACCAAAATCTGTGATCACCCATATTTCCCTCTAAAAATCGATTTTTTATATGAAAAACATAAAAATCGATTTTAAAGCTAAACCAGCAGAGATAGAGCCAAAAGGACCAAAATCTGTGATCACCCATATTTCCCTATAAAAATCGATTTTTATATGAAAAACATAAAAATCGATTTTAAAGCTAAACCAGTAGAGATAGAGCCAAAAGGACCAAAATCTGTGATCACCCATATTTCCCTATAAAAGTCGATTTTTATATGAAAAACATAAAAATCGATTTTAAAGCTAAACCAGCAGAGATAGAGCCAAAAGGACCAAAATCTGTGATCACCCATATTTCCCTCTAAAAATCGATTTTTATATGAAAAACATAAAAATCGATTTTAAAGCTAAACCAGTAGAGATAGAGCCAAAAGGACCAAAATCTGTGATCACCCATATTTCCCTATAAAAGTCGATTTTTATATGAAAAACATTAAAATCGATTTTAAAGCTAAACCAGTAGAGATAGAGCCAAAAGGACCAAAATCTGTGATCACCCATATTTCCCTCTAAAAATCGATTTTTTATATGAAAAACATAAAAATCGATTTTAAGGCTAAACCAGTAGAGATAGAGCCAAAAGGACCAAAATCTGTGATCACCCATATTTCCCTATAAAAATCGATTTTTATATGAAAAACATAAAAATCGATTTTAAAGCTAAACCAGCAGAGATAGAGCCAAAAGGACCAAAATCTGTGATCACCCATATTTCCTCTCTAAACCAGTAGAGATAGAGCCAAAAGGACCAAAATCTGTGATCACCCATATTTCCCTATAAAAATCGATTTTTTATATGAAAAACATAAAAATCGATTTTAAAGCTAAACCAGTAGAGATAGAGCCAAAAGGACCAAAATCTGTGATCACCCATATTTCCCTATAAAAATAGATTTTTATATGAAAAACATAAAAATCGATTTTAAAGCTAAACCAGCAGAGATAGAGCCAAAAGGACCAAAATCTGTGATCACCCATATTTCCCTCTAAAAATTGATTTTTATATGAAAAACATTAAAATCGATTTTAAAGCTAAACCAGTAGAGATAGAGCCAAAAGGACCAAAATCTGTGATCACCCATATTTCCCTATAAAAGTCGATTTTTATATGAAAAACATAAAAATCGATTTTAAAGCTAAACCAGTAGAGATAGAGCCAAAAGGACCAAAATCTGTGATCACCCATATTTCCCTCTAAAAATTGATTTTTATATGAAAAACATTAAAATCGATTTTAAAGCTAAACCAGTAGAGATAGAGCCAAAAGGACCAAAATCTGTGATCACCCATATTTCCCTATAAAAATCGATTTTTTATATGAAAAACATAAAAATCGATTTTAAAGCTAAACCAGCAGAGATAGAGCCAAAAGGACCAAAATCTGTGATCACCCATATTTCCCTCTAAAAATCGATTTTTATATGAAAAACATAAAAAATCGATTTTAAAGCTAAACCAGTAGAGATAGAGCCAAAAGGACCAAAATCTGTGATCACCCATATTTCCCTCTAAAAATCGATTTTTTATATGAAAAACATAAAAATCGACTTTAAAGCTAAACCAGCAGAGATAGAGCCAAAAGGACCAAAATCTGTGATCACCCATATTTCCCTCTAAAAATCGATTTTTATATGAAAAACATAAAAATCGATTTTAAAGCTAAACCAGTAGAGATAGAGCCAAAAGGACCAAAATCTGTGATCACCCATATTTCCCTATAAAAGTCGATTTTTATATGAAAAACATTAAAATCGATTTTAAAGCTAAACCAGCAGAGATAGAGCCAAAAGGACCAAAATCTGTGATCACCCATATTTCCCTCTAAAAATCGATTTTTATATGAAAAACATAAAAATCGATTTTAAAGCTAAACCAGTAGAGATAGAGCCAAAAGGACCAAAATCTGTGATCACCCATATTTCCCTATAAAAGTCGATTTTTATATGAAAAACATTAAAATCGATTTTAAAGCTAAACCAGTAGAGATAGAGCCAAAAGGACCAAAATCTGTGATCACCCATATTTCCCTCTAAAAATCGATTTTTTATATGAAAAACATAAAAATCGATTTTAAAGCTAAACCAGCAGAGATATAGCCAAAAGGACCAAAATCTGTGATCACCCATATTTCCCTATAAAAATCGATTTTTTATATGAAAAACATAAAAATCGATTTTAAAGCTAAACCAGCAGAGATATAGCCAAAAGGACCAAAATCTGTGATCACCCATATTTCCCTATAAAAATAGATTTTTATAAGAAAAACATAAAAACCGATTTTAAAGCTAAACCAGCAGAGATAGAGCCAAAAGGACCAAAATCTGTGATCACCCATATTTCCCTATAAAAGTCGATTTTTATATGAAAAACATTAAAATCGATTTTAAAGCTAAACCAGTAGAGATAGAGCCAAAAGGATCAAAATCTGTGATCACCCATATTTCCCTCTAAAAATCGATTTTTATATGAAAAACATAAAAATCGATTTTAAAGCTAAACCAGCAGAGATAGAGCCAAAAGGACCAAAATCTGTGATCACCCATATTTCCCCCTTAAAATCAATTTATATATGCAAAACATAAAAATCGATTTTAAAGCTAAACCAGTAGAGATAGAGCCAAAAGGACCAAAATCTGTGATCACCCATATTTCCCAATAAAAATCGATTTTTATATGAAAAACATAAAAATCGATTTTAAAGCTAAACCAGCAGAGATAGAGCCAATAGTACCAAAATCTGTGATCACCCATATTTCCCAATAAAAATCGATTTATATATGAAAAACATAAAAATCGATTTTAAAGCTAAACCAGTAGAGATAGAGCCAAAATGACCAAAATCTGTGATCACCCATATTTCCTCTAAAAATCGATTTTTATATGAAAAACATAAAAATCGATTTTAAAGCTAAACCAGTAGAGATAGAGCCAAAAGGACCAAAATCTGGGTGATCCATATTTCCCTATAAAAATCGATTTTTATATGAAAAACATAAAAATCGATTTTAAAGCTAGATAGAGCCAAAAGTACTAAAATCTGTGATCACCCATATTTCCCAAAAAAAATCGATTTATATATGAAAAACATAAAAATCGATTTTAAAGATAAACCAGTAGAGATAGAGCCAAAAGTACCAAAATCTGTGATCACCCATATTTCCCTATAAAAATCGATTTTTATATGAAAAACATAAAAATTTAAACCAGCAGAGATAGAGCCAAAAGGACCAAAATCTGTGATCACCCATATTTCCCAATAAAAATCAATTTTTATATGAAAAACATAAAAATCGATTTTAAAGCTAAACCAGTAGAGATAGAGCCAAAAGGACCAAAATCTGTGATCACCCATATTTCCCAATAAAAATCGATTTTTATATGAAAAACATAAAAATCGATTTTAAAGCTAAACCAGCAGAGATAGAGCCAATAGTACCAAAATCTGTGATCACCCATATTACCCAATAAAAATCGATTTATATATGAAAAACATAAAAATCGATTTTAAAGCTAAACCAGTAGAGATAGAGCCAAAATGACCAAAATCTGTGATCACCCATATTTCCTCTAAAAATCGATTTTTATATGAAAAACATAAAAATCGATTTTAAAGCTAAACCAGTAGAGATAGAGCCAAAAGGACCAAAATCTGTGATCACCCATATTTCCCTATAAAAATCGATTTTTATATGAAAAACATAAAAATCGATTTTAAAGCTAAACCAGCAGAGATAGAGCCAAAAGGACCAAAATCTGTGATCACCCATGTTTCCCTCTAAAAATCGATTTTTATATGAAAAACATAAAAATCGATTTTAAAGCTAAACCAGTAGAGATAGAGCCAAAAGGACCAAAATCTGTGATCACCCATATTTCCAAATAAAAATCGATTTTTATATGAAAAACATAAAAATCTATTTTAAAGCTAAGCCAGTAGAGATAGAGCCAAAAGGACCAAAATCTGTGATCACCCATATTTCCCTATAAAAATCGATTTTAAAGCTAAACCAGTAGAGATAGAGCCAAAAGGACCAAAATCTGTGATCACCCATATTTCCCTCTAAAAATCGATTTTTATATGAAAAACATAAAAATCGATTTTAAAGCTAAATCAGTAGAGATAGAGCCAAAAGGACCAAAATCTGTGATCACCCATATTTCCCTATAAAAATAGATCTTTATAAGAAAAACATAAAAATCTTTTTTAAAGCTAGATAGAGCCAAAAGTACTAAAATCTGTGATCACCCATATTTCCCAATAAAAATCGATTTTTATATGAAAAACATAAAAATCGATTTTAAAGCTAAACCAGTAGAGATAGAGCCAAAAGGACCAAAATCTGTGATCACCCATATTTCCCTCTAAAAATCGATTTTTATATGAAAAACATAAAAACCGATTTTAAAGCTAAACCAGTAGAGATAGAGCCAATAGTACCAAAATCTGTGATCACCCATATTTCCCAATAAAAATCGATTTATATATGAAAAACATAAAAATCGATTTTAAAGCTAAACCAGTAGAGATAGAGCCAAAATGACCAAAATCTGTGATCACCCATATTTCCCTCTAAAAATCGATTTTTATATGAAAAACATAAAAATCGATTTTAAAGCTAAACCAGTAGAGATAGAGCCAAAAGGACCAAAATCTGTGATCACCCATGTTTCCCTCTAAAAATCGATTTTTATATGAAAAGCATAAAAATCTATTTTAAAGCTAAGCCAGTAGAGATAGAGCCAAAAGGACCAAAATCTGTGATCACCCATGTTTCCCTCTAAAAATCGATTTTTATATGAAAAACATAAAAATCTATTTTAAAGCTAAGCCAGTAGAGATAGAGCCAAAAGGACCAAAATCTGTGATCACCCATATTTCCCTCTAAAAATCGATTTTTATATGAAAAACATAAAAATCGATTTTAAAGCTAAACCAGTAGAGATAGAGCCAAAAGGACCAAAATCTGTGATCACCCATGTTTCCCTATAAAAATCGATTTTTATATGAAAAACATAAAAATCTATTTTAAAGCTAAACCAGTAGAGATAGAGCCAAAAGGACCAAAATCTGTGATCACCCATATTTCCCTATAAAAATCGATTTTTATATGAAAAACATAAAAATCGATTTTAAAGCTAAACCAGTAGAGATAGAGCCAAAAGGACCAAAATCTGTGATCACCCATGTTTCCCTCTAAAAATCGATTTTTATATGAAAAACATAAAAATCTATTTTAAAGCTAAACCAGTAGAGATAGAGCCAAAAGGACCAAAATCTGTGATCACCCATATTTCCCCCTTAAAATCAATTTATATATGCAAAACATAAAAATCGATTTTAAAGCTAAACCAGTAGAGATAGAGCCAAAAGGACCAAAATCTGTGATCACCCATATTTCCCAATAAAAATCGATTTTTATATGAAAAACATAAAAATCGATTTTAAAGCTAAACCAGTAGAGATAGAGCCAAAAGGACCAAAATCTGTGATCACCCATGTTTCCCTATAAAAATCGATTTTTATATGAAAAACATAAAAATCTATTTTAAAGCTAAACCAGTAGAGATAGAGCCAAAAGGACCAAAATCTGTGATCACCCATATTTCCCTATAAAAATCGATTTTTATATGAAAAACATAAAAATCGATTTTAAAGCTAAACCAGTAGAGATAGAGCCAAAAGGACCAAAATCTGTGATCACCCATGTTTCCCTCTAAAAATCGATTTTTATATGAAAAACATAAAAATCGATTTTAAAGCTAAACCAGCAGAGATAGAGCCAAAAGGACCAAAATCTGTGATCACCCATATTTCCCCCTTAAAATCAATTTATATATGCAAAACATAAAAATCGATTTTAAAGCTAAACCAGTAGAGATAGAGCCAAAAGGACCAAAATCTGTGATCACCCATATTTCCCAATAAAAATCGATTTTTATATGAAAAACATAAAAATCGATTTTAAAGCTAAACCAGCAGAGATAGAGCCAATAGTACCAAAATCTGTGATCACCCATATTTCCCAATAAAAATCGATTTATATATGAAAAACATAAAAATCGATTTTAAAGCTAAACCAGTAGAGATAGAGCCAAAATGACCAAAATCTGTGATCACCCATATTTCCTCTAAAAATCGATTTTTATATGAAAAACATAAAAATCGATTTTAAAGCTAAACCAGTAGAGATAGAGCCAAAAGGACCAAAATCTGTGATCACCCATATTTCCCTATAAAAATCGATTTTTATATGAAAAACATAAAAATCGATTTTAAAGCTAGATAGAGCCAAAAGTACTAAAATCTGTGATCACCCATATTTCCCAAAAAAAATCGATTTATATATGAAAAACATAAAAATCGATTTTAAAGATAAACCAGTAGAGATAGAGCCAAAAGTACCAAAATCTGTGATCACCCATATTTCCCTATAAAAATCGATTTTTATATGAAAAACATAAAAATTTAAACCAGCAGAGATAGAGCCAAAAGGACCAAAATCTGTGATCACCCATATTTCCCAATAAAAATCAATTTTTATATGAAAAACATAAAAATCGATTTTAAAGCTAAACCAGTAGAGATAGAGCCAAAAGGACCAAAATCTGTGATCACCCATATTTCCCAATAAAAATCGATTTTTATATGAAAAACATAAAAATCGATTTTAAAGCTAAACCAGCAGAGATAGAGCCAATAGTACCAAAATCTGTGATCACCCATATTTCCCAATAAAAATCGATTTATATATGAAAAACATAAAAATCGATTTTAAAGCTAAACCAGTAGAGATAGAGCCAAAATGACCAAAATCTGTGATCACCCATATTTCCTCTAAAAATCGATTTTTATATGAAAAACATAAAAATCGATTTTAAAGCTAAACCAGTAGAGATAGAGCCAAAAGGACCAAAATCTGTGATCACCCATATTTCCCTATAAAAATCGATTTTTATATGAAAAACATAAAAATCGATTTTAAAGCTAAACCAGCAGAGATAGAGCCAAAAGGACCAAAATCTGTGATCACCCATGTTTCCCTCTAAAAATCGATTTTTATATGAAAAACATAAAAATCGATTTTAAAGCTAAACCAGTAGAGATAGAGCCAAAAGGACCAAAATCTGTGATCACCCATATTTCCAAATAAAAATCGATTTTTATATGAAAAACATAAAAATCTATTTTAAAGCTAAGCCAGTAGAGATAGAGCCAAAAGGACCAAAATCTGTGATCACCCATATTTCCCTATAAAAATCGATTTTAAAGCTAAACCAGTAGAGATAGAGCCAAAAGGACCAAAATCTGTGATCACCCATATTTCCCTCTAAAAATCGATTTTTATATGAAAAACATAAAAATCGATTTTAAAGCTAAATCAGTAGAGATAGAGCCAAAAGGACCAAAATCTGTGATCACCCATATTTCCCTATAAAAATAGATCTTTATAAGAAAAACATAAAAATCTTTTTTAAAGCTAGATAGAGCCAAAAGTACTAAAATCTGTGATCACCCATATTTCCCAATAAAAATCGATTTTTATATGAAAAACATAAAAATCGATTTTAAAGCTAAACCAGTAGAGATAGAGCCAAAAGGACCAAAATCTGTGATCACCCATATTTCCCTCTAAAAATCGATTTTTATATGAAAAACATAAAAACCGATTTTAAAGCTAAACCAGTAGAGATAGAGCCAATAGTACCAAAATCTGTGATCACCCATATTTCCCAATAAAAATCGATTTATATATGAAAAACATAAAAATCGATTTTAAAGCTAAACCAGTAGAGATAGAGCCAAAATGACCAAAATCTGTGATCACCCATATTTCCCTCTAAAAATCGATTTTTATATGAAAAACATAAAAATCGATTTTAAAGCTAAACCAGTAGAGATAGAGCCAAAAGGACCAAAATCTGTGATCACCCATGTTTCCCTCTAAAAATCGATTTTTATATGAAAAGCATAAAAATCTATTTTAAAGCTAAGCCAGTAGAGATAGAGCCAAAAGGACCAAAATCTGTGATCACCCATGTTTCCCTCTAAAAATCGATTTTTATATGAAAAACATAAAAATCTATTTTAAAGCTAAGCCAGTAGAGATAGAGCCAAAAGGACCAAAATCTGTGATCACCCATATTTCCCTCTAAAAATCGATTTTTATATGAAAAACATAAAAATCGATTTTAAAGCTAAACCAGTAGAGATAGAGCCAAAAGGACCAAAATCTGTGATCACCCATGTTTCCCTATAAAAATCGATTTTTATATGAAAAACATAAAAATCTATTTTAAAGCTAAACCAGTAGAGATAGAGCCAAAAGGACCAAAATCTGTGATCACCCATATTTCCCTATAAAAATCGATTTTTATATGAAAAACATAAAAATCGATTTTAAAGCTAAACCAGTAGAGATAGAGCCAAAAGGACCAAAATCTGTGATCACCCATGTTTCCCTCTAAAAATCGATTTTTATATGAAAAACATAAAAATCTATTTAAAGCTAAGCCAGTAGAGATAGAGCCAAAAGGACCAAAATCTGTGATCACCCATATTTCCCTCTAAAAATCGATTTTTATATGAAAAACATAAAAATCGATTTTAAAGCTAAACCAGTAGAGATAGAGCCAAAAGGACCAAAATCTGTGATCACCCATGTTTCCCTCTAAAAATCGATTTTTATATGAAAAACATAAAAATCTATTTTAAAGCTAAACCAGTAGAGATAGAGCCAATAGTACCAAAATCTGTGATCACCCATGTTTCCAAATAAAAATCGATTTTTATATGAAAAACATAAAAATCGATTTTAAAGCTAGGTAGAGCCAAAAGCACTATTTTTATATGAAAAACATAAAAATCTATTTTAAAGCTAAGCCAGTAGAGATAGAGCCAAAAGGACCAAAATCTGTGATCACCCATATTTCCCTCTAAAAATCGATTTTTATATGAAAAACATAAAAATCGATTTTAAAGCTAAACCAGTAGAGATAGAGCCAAAAGGACCAAAATCTGTGATCACCCATGTTTCCCTCTAAAAATCGATTTTTATATGAAAAACATAAAAATCTATTTTAAAGCTAAACCAGTAGAGATAGAGCCAATAGTACCAAAATCTGTGATCACCTATATTTCCCAATAAAAATCGATTTATATATGAAAAACATAAAAATCGATTTTAAAGCTAAACCAGTAGAGATAGAGCCAAAAGGACCAAAATCTGTGATCACCCATATTTCCCTCTAAAAATCGATTTTTATATGAAAAACATACAAATCGATTTTAAAGCTAAACCAGTAGAGATAGAGCCAAAAGGACCAAAATCTGTGATCACCCATGTTTCCCTATAAAAATCGATTTTTATATGAAAAACATAAAAATCTATTTTAAAGCTAAACCAGTAGAGATAGAGCCAAAAGGACCAAAATCTGTGATCACCCATATTTCCCTATAAAAATCGATTTTTATATGAAAAACATAAAAATCGATTTTAAAGCTAAACCAGTAGAGATAGAGCCAAAAGGACCAAAATCTGTGATCACCCATGTTTCCCTCTAAAAATCGATTTTTATATGAAAAACATAAAAATCTATTTAAAGCTAAGCCAGTAGAGATAGAGCCAAAAGGACCAAAATCTGTGATCACCCATATTTCCCTCTAAAAATCGATTTTTATATGAAAAACATAAAAATCGATTTTAAAGCTAAACCAGTAGAGATAGAGCCAAAAGGACCAAAATCTGTGATCACCCATGTTTCCCTCTAAAAATCGATTTTTATATGAAAAACATAAAAATCTATTTTAAAGCTAAACCAGTAGAGATAGAGCCAATAGTACCAAAATCTGTGATCACCCATGTTTCCAAATAAAAATCGATTTTTATATGAAAAACATAAAAATCGATTTTAAAGCTAGGTAGAGCCAAAAGCACTATTTTTATATGAAAAACATAAAAATCTATTTTAAAGCTAAGCCAGTAGAGATAGAGCCAAAAGGACCAAAATCTGTGATCACCCATATTTCCCTCTAAAAATCGATTTTTATATGAAAAACATAAAAATCGATTTTAAAGCTAAACCAGTAGAGATAGAGCCAAAAGGACCAAAATCTGTGATCACCCATGTTTCCCTCTAAAAATCGATTTTTATATGAAAAACATAAAAATCTATTTTAAAGCTAAACCAGTAGAGATAGAGCCAATAGTACCAAAATCTGTGATCACCTATATTTCCCAATAAAAATCGATTTATATATGAAAAACATAAAAATCGATTTTAAAGCTAAACCAGTAGAGATAGAGCCAAAAGGACCAAAATCTGTGATCACCCATATTTCCCTCTAAAAATCGATTTTTATATGAAAAACATACAAATCGATTTTAAAGCTAAACAAGTAGAGATAGAGCCAAAAGTACCAAAATCTGTGATCACCCATATTTCCCTATAAAAATCGATTTTTATATGAAAAACATAAAAATTTAAACCAGCAGAGATAGAGCCAAAAGGACCAAAATCTGTGATCACCCATATTTCCAAATAAAAATCGATTTTTATATGAAAAACATAAAAATCGATTTTAAAGCTAGGTAGAGCCAAAAGCACTATTTTTATATGAAAAACATAAAAATCTATTTTAAAGCTAAGCCAGTAGAGATAGAGCCAAAAGGACCAAAATCTGTGATCACCCATATTTCCCTATAAAAATCGATTTTTATATGAAAAACATAAAAATCGATTTTAAAGCTAAACCAGTAGAGATAGAGCCAAAAGGACCAAAATCTGTGATCACCCATGTTTCCCTCTAAAAATCGATTTTTATATGAAAAACATAAAAATCTATATTAAAGCTAAGCCAGTAGAGATAGAGCCAAAAGGACCAAAATCTGTGATCACCCATATTTCCCTCTATGAAAAACATAAAAATCTATTTTAAAGCTAAGCCAGTAGAGATAGAGCCAAAAGGACCAAAATCTGTGATCACCCATATTTCCAAATAAAAATCGATTTTTATATGAAAAACATAAAAATCGATTTTAAAGCTAGATAGAGCCAAAAGTACTAAAATCTGTGATCACCCATATTTCCCAATAAAAATCGATTTTTATATGAAAAACATAAAAATCGATTTTAAAGCTAAACCAATAGAGATAGAGCCAAAAGGACCAAAATCTGTGATCACCCATATTACCCTATAAAAATCGATTTATATATGAAAAACATAAAAATCGATTTTAAAGCTAAACCAGTAGAGATAGAGCCAAAATGACCAAAATCTGTGATCACCCATATTACCCTATAAAAATCGATTTATATATGAAAAACATAAAAATCGATTTTAAAGCTAAACCAGTAGAGATAGAGCCAAAATGACCAAAATCTGTGATCACCCATATTACCCTATAAAAATCGATTTATATATGAAAAACATAAAAATCGATTTTAAAGCTAAACCAGTAGAGATAGAGCCAAAATGACCAAAATCTGTGATCACCCATATTTCCCTCTAAAAATCGATTTTTATATGAAAAACATAAAAATCGATTTTAAAGCTAAACCAGTAGAGATAGAGCCAAAAGGACCAAAATCTGTGATCACCCATGTTTCCCTCTAAAAATCGATTTTTATATGAAAAACATAAAAATCTATTTTAAAGCTAAGCCAGTAGAGATAGAGCCAAAAGGACCAAAATCTGTGATCACCCATGTTTCCCAATAAAAATCCATTTTTACCCCCTGTTTTTATAAAACGAAAGAAAAATTCGTTTCGACAATTTATATAGAAAACAACAAATAAATTTGAAATTTATTTGTTGTTTTCCATACATTTTGACGAAACGAATTTTTCGTTCGTTTTATAAAAACAGGGGGTTAATCTGTGATCACTCATCTTACCAAATATCGACTATTATCTGAAGAACTTAATTTTCGATTTTATGGCTAAACCAGATAACCTGTGATCACCCTTATGTACTACCAGTATCGACACTGCTTGAATTGCGAACATAAATCTTTGATCTTCAGATCATGGGAGTAACCACATAAGATCCGATGTTTATTTGTTTTTATTATTGAAAACAAGAAGTGATTGATTATTTTTGATATATTTATGTTTTTAATACTTATTTCAATGTAAACATTATTTTTTTTTTTTTCTTCGTTTATTAAAAAGTCATTCTCGTCTTTTTATTATATTAGATTTTATAGGTAGTTTTTCTTTTTCATATACATATAATAAAAATTGTAAATGGCTTAAGCAACTACATATAATTGTTGTGCATTTCAAAAAACTATGCACAAAATCTAAAAAATACTCCAATTTTCAATATCAAAAATATGATTTTTAGGCTTTTTATTTAAAAAATTTAGTTTTTTTTGTTGTTGTTTTATTATATTTAAATGTTATTTCAAATAACTTTAAAATAAATTGTAAAACTAATTATTAAATATAATTAGTTAAACACGATTTTAAGTTAATGTTAAGTGTAAATATAAGTTTGTAGTATATATTTTATAAATTATAAAAAAAAAAAAAACTATTAAGTAATAATTCGGGTTTGTTTCCATATACATATTATGTAATTTTTTCTCTTTTTTTTAATGTCTAGGTCTTTTTTTTAGTAAAATAAAAAACACATCTACTAAAACTTTAAATAATTATTAGGAATTTTAAGTTTACAAATACGAATTGGCATGTATGTATGTTTAGTTATTTACTTTTTGTTATATATCCTTTATTTTAGATATATTAAAAATATATTTTTGTTTCTCTTTTTTTAATTTTATTTAATACGATTATTAAATTAATTTTGATTTAAGTTAATTCTGTTTTTTTTTTTGCTTTAAAAGTTTTCAGTCATTTTAAAAACAAAATAAATAAATTTGTTTTCTTAAGCAAAAACATAAATGCATTATTTCCGTTTTTAAAGGTTTTTTTTCACTTTACGTCTATGAAATTGTACAATCACAACACATTAATGTATAATAAAGACATTTTACTACCTTTTCATCTTCTTCCTTAACGGATGCATCTGTGGAATTTTCTTTCATGGGCACACCATCCAATTGATCCAATTCTTTACTATGTTTCTTCTTTTTCTTTTTCTTGGGTTTGGCTAATATCTCACGATCTTGTCGTTCTTGCATTACCGTATCGATCCATTCTAAATCAGCGGAAGGTATTTTTTCACTAACAGTATCTTCTGTTATACTTTCGATAGAATTAACATCACCCTATTATTTAGATTTTGTATAAAGATGAAAGGAAGAAAAGTAAAGTGAAAAAAAAAAACATTGATTTAGTTAAATTAAATTGTTGCAATAAAGATGAATTAACATTAAAGTGTTAATTAATAATTAACATCGATTCTGTTATGTAGCATGAGATTTTATGGTACAATTTAGTAATATTTATTAGAGGGTTTTTTTAAGATTATAAAACAATTCTTAATTCGCGTTTATAGTCTAATGTAGTTTTAGTTTAGTTTTAGAACTCAAATAAAACTAAATTAGAACTGAATTAGAATTGAACTCAAACTGAAGCAGAATTAAACTAAAATTTAACTAAAAATAAACTAGAACTGACCTACATCTGAACTAAAATCGTAGTAAAACTAAACTAGAATTAAACTAACGATAAACAAGAACTAAAGTAGAATTTAACTAAAAAAAAAAATTAATAATAATAACTAGAACTGAACTAGACCTAAACTAAGGGCTGAAGTAGAATTTATCTAAACTGAACCAGAATTGAACTACATTATTAGAATTTTGCTAGCTGATATAAGATTAAACAAAAACAGAATTAGAAGTAAATCAAAAATTTTAACTAAACTAAAATTGAAATAAAACTTTGGCTTACAAACTAAACTTAAACTAAAATATGATTAATCTAGAACTTAACCTTAAATCGGCTTGAATATAAATAATTACATATGTATGTATGTTATGTATACATATGTTAATAGAATAATCTATATTGGGCTTTTAAGGTCATACGTAAATTAAAATAAATGAAATTGAAAAAAGATTCGGCTGTGCCGAATCTTTGATACCCTTCACCATATTACCATCTTACCATCTTATCGACATCATATTACCATATTACCGACAATTAATAAAATTTTCGCCTTAACGTATGCTTGCATATTTTCTAAATCTAAATTTTTTTCAAACTACGAAAATTTGAATATGAAAAAAAAACAATCATAACAGGCTTTGCTTTTAAAAAAGAAACAACAACAATTCCATATATATTTATTTTTGTATGTACAAACTGACTGAATACAAAAAGAACAACAACAACACTGTTATTCATCATATTACTGCTGTTGCTAACTAAACTACTTGTCTATACAAAAAACAAAAAACGTCACTAATAGTCATTACAATGCTTAATATACATGTTTGTGTATGTATTTATGTATATTCTTAACAGATATGTTTTAGTTTTTAAAAATAAACAACTACAATTCCATATCTATTTATTTTTGTACAGACTGCATATACAAAGAACAACAACAACACTGTTATTCATCATATTACTGCTGTTGATAACTAAACTACTTGTCTATACAAAAAAACAAAAAACGTCACTAATAGTCATTACAATGCTTAATATACATGTTTGTTGGTGTATTTATATTCTTAACAGATTTGTTTTTGGGCCATAACTCTGTTGATTATGAACGAATTTGGTTTATTAAAAAAACCGAAATTTTATAAAAATATTTATGACTGATCTATATAAAAATAAAAATCTATAGCTTAAACAAGGGCTTCAAAAATAAAAAATTCGTTTTCCCCGATATTTCAGTTATTACTGAACCGATTTATTTAATTTTTTCAGAACAAAAATTCAGAAAATAATTTTCGAGCCCCCTTTAAAAATTCGAAGTCCCTGGTATATGCAGAGGCTTCAGAAACTAAAAAACCGGTTCCAAAAACCGGCTTTTAAAGCATATCTCCACCATTTATAAACCGATCTTCCTGATTCAAAAAACTGAAATTTTATAAAAATATTTGTGACCGATCTGTATAAAAATAAAAATCTATAGCTTAAACCAAGGCTTCAAAAAATAAAAAATGCGTTTTGTCCGATATCTCAGTTATTACTGAACCGATTTATTTCATTTTTTCAGAACAAAAATTCAGAAAAAAATGTCCGAGAATTCTTTGTAAAAACGAAGTCCGTAGTGTATACAGAGGCTTCAGAAACTGGAAAACCGGTTCAAAAAACCGGTTTTTTTAACATATCTCCGCATTGTATGAACCTATCTTGCTGAATTCCAATAGCAAAATTCTCGAAAGCATTTCCGATCGTTTGACATACATATTATATATGTCAGTTATCGGTGGGCTTCATAAACGCCATTTCAACCGACACACGGACGGACGGACGGACGGACATGGTCCAATCGTCATCGCTTCTTACAAGGATTCCGAAAATATAAACTTTTTTGCTCTCCGACGAAAATTGTGGAAATTACAAACGGAATGACAAACTTATATATACCCTTTACACCTGTGGTGAAGGGTATAAAAATAAAAAAACTATTATTTCATTATTTTATTCGACGTTTTGCTGGTATTTCCAGCATCATCAGGGATAAGCTTATTAAAATAGAGTCTTCGTAAATAAAAATAATTATAATTAATTTCACAGTAATATAAACTTAAAACTTAGTATCTCAGATATGTAAATAATTACAACTGAACAACTGCTGAGGGGTTATTCAGTACTTTAATTCTATAGAAAAGTGTTACAAAACATTCGAACGATTTACTTTTTAAATCGAAAAATAAAAGTACCCATCTAAAATAAACTTTCCAGCAAAAAAAAAAAAAAAAAAAATAGAAGAAATAATTGTTTTAATAAATGTTTTGAAAGCTGTATTATTTACAGACTTAATTTAAATTTATTGTTGTGGGGATAATATAGTTTCGATGTGAATGCAAATGTAAGGGTTAAACAAAAAAAATAAAGTTTTTTTTTGAGAAAAAGCTTAATTACATTCGTAGGCAATAAAATTTTCTCGTCTCTTAAAAAAAAAAAAATATATGTGGACTAGATGGAATTTGACAAGCTAAAAAAGAATTTGCTTTCAGTTTTTTCCCATCATGTTGAGATTTTTTTATATGCATATCTAATATTTTGCCCTAAATGATCCGATTGCTCGAGTATATTTTACTATAACTCGAGAACGATGTGCACGATTTATATACATGAAACACGAAAATATGCGGAATAACATTGGCTTTCAGTCGTTCTAATATCAATTCAATAATTTCGGAGTTATTTCGAAATAAGTGTCCAAAAAATTCTTTCATCATCTTTTGGTATATCACTTATGTCAATCGTGCACAAATATACTAGGGTAATGGTCTTACTATGGGCCAAGTATTAGACACGACCATAAAAAAAAATCCAGACCTGATGGAAAAAAAAACTGAAAGCTGAGTTGTATTTAGCACATCAAGATCCATCAAGTCCAATTAATCGTCTTTGGGGAGGATTTTCTTTTTACGACCAGTGTTATTTAATCATAAAAGAATAACATTCTACCAATGAGTTTAAATATTTTGCTGCCCCTTTTTAAGCACTAAGTATTTCCATCCAACTCCGTATTAAAATAATTGCTATTTCAGCTCTTTTTTAATGTGATAAACTAAATTATACCAAAATACTTTTTGCTACCAAGTAACCTTCAATTATTAGAGATAACGTTTTAAACAACTCTAAGAACCGCCATTCCAATTAGAAGTTCCACAAAGACAACAAGTGTATTTTTAATAATTTAAATATTTAAGAAACCTGCTTATTATATTTTAAACGAAATTAGTTTTGTTCAATAAAGTATTCTATTTTATAGTAAATAAAACAATACTATCGAAAAAACTTAAAATATAAGAAAACTGTAAAAAAGTCTTATTTATTAGTGCCTGGAAGAAGCGTTCTTTTAGGAGCACTCTTTTGGCCATCTTAATGATCATAAAGTGCAACCCGCTCTATCAAGATAAAAAAATTTGCAGGGACCAACAAAGATAATTTTTAAAATAAAAATATATATTCATAAACGACCAATGATTTTTGTTCGATATTGTCACATTCAGAACTAGGTTTCAGAACCTTTTTTATTCTAATGGGCTATTTCTAAAAGGCCGGGTTTTAAATCAGTTTTATATTGTTAATACTCTTTTGTTTTTAATTTTTTTGCAATTTTTGAAATGTTTTATCTAAGTTTATAAACAATTTTTAGGAAGTCATTTGAGAATCAGTAATTTGTACAGGGAACCAGAGATGTAGAAGTCATACAAATTTGGTCCTTAAGCACTACATAGTCCTTAAAAACATTCCTTTAGAATCACAATCAGGTTCTATTCCATGAGTGTCAGTTCTAAGGATGTTAATAAAGAATCTGAAGTGGTTCTGATTAAACCAGTTCTTGAGCTAATTATTTTACAACCTGTTCTGAAATTTGTCTGGGTAGTTATATTAAAAGATAATTTAAAATGAGTTTTTTAAATTACATTTAAGGTGACTATATGTATGTACCTGCCGCCTCATTTATCGCCTCAAATTGAACTCAGTATAAAATATAAAATAAAATTTAAACTAACCACAACACAAAGTTTTTTTTAATGATGTTTCTGCGACTCGTTTCTAAACCTCTTACTGTGATCTAAACATTTATATGTGACATCATTTATATAAGATTTAATAGACATTCTAAAGGTGTTTAACACAAGGCAATTTTGACACTTAAGATATTTATAGAAAACCGCGTAACTTGATATAAATTGTAAAACATTTCTATAATTCTTTTTAAGTAGTTTTAAGTTTGAATGCTATTAATATTTTAAATTTTAATATATCAATAAAAACTCAATAAGTTAATTATTAAATAAAAAGTAATATAAAATAGAGACAAAATTAAAACGTTTTAAAGCAAAATTTTAATATAAAAATGAGTAAAAAAAGGTATTTGGATATACTACACATAAATATAATATGTGGAGAAATACGTTTATTAAATATCTTACCTGATTATTATTATGATTTCGATGTTGATGTTTTTTCTTAACCGGTGTATTATTGACAGAACCGTTTTGCGATTCATTTGTTTTGTGCGGAGATCCAGATGATGATGTTTTTGTTGTTGTTTGTGAAACAGTCGTACCAGACGAATTGTTTAAATTTTCTTGTGAATTAAAATTATTTGTTGGTGGTGAAGGTAAAGTATAAATATCCAATTCATTTGTTACAATATCCTTGCCAGACAATAAAGAAAAACGATTTTGCTGTAAAGAATTTGTATCCTAAATTTAATAAAAAGGTCGAGAAAAATAAATTTATACAATTTAATTAAAGTGAAAATATTATTACCTCCATTATTTCCGCAGTAGTTGTGGTAGTAACTATAACTGGTATAGGTTGATGAGATTTAGCAGGCATAGTTGTAGTTATAGTATTATTATTAATGGACGGTTGTGTTGTATTATTATTATTAAGCTGCGTGTTTTGTTCCAAAGGTGATTGGGGAGGTGATAGCAAAGGGGCTGTGGAAGTGGAACTATTAGGTGTTGTGGGTGAATTTTGTTGTTGTTGATTTTGATTTTGAGAATTATTATTATTGTAAATAATAGAATTTTCACTTGTTGTATCTGAAGAATTATGAGATTCCAAACATTGTGCGTTAGTAGTAGCTGCAGCAACTGCTGTAGCACCACTAGCAGCAGCTGTAGCACAAGCTAATGATGACAAACCAGATGTAGAAGGACCATCTAATAAACTTATATCAGGATCTCTGGAAATATATACAAAAACATAATAACAATTTAAACCTTTTTTATAATTAAATATTTTTGTAAAATTATTTTACATTTAAAGTACATCAAATTTGTTATACTTTTAATTATATTAGTCTCAGTACCAAATCATAAAATGACACACACACACAATTAATAAAAAAAAGAAGCCACAATTTTTATTATTTATTTTAATAGTTTGTTTATAAATGCCGTCATTATATTTATGTTTTTGTATTTTGTTCAAGAATAACGTACAATTTGCGTGTTTTTGTGTTTTTGTAAATTTAATTTTACATTTATGATGATGTCAGATTAATGTGAATCTATTTTTTAGTTTAATTTGTCTTGTATTAAAACACAACTAAATTTCTTGAGTTTAATTTATTTGAAACAGAAACAACTTTATATTATTTGTTTAAGTGTTTTTTTTTTTTTTCTTGGTTTCAAGTTTAATTTCGTTAAAATGACTAATTTTTTTAATTTATGTTTTTTTTTTTTTTTTTTTTTTTTGGTTCAAAATCCGTTTGAAAGAACAACAGGTTGTTGTTGATGTTTCAACACTTGGTAGTTTATTAATGAATGAATAAACTGGTTGAAATTTCCGTAAATGACTAAAGTTCAACGAAAGTTTAAATTAAACACAAAAAAAGATGACAGGGTTCGGATTATTAATATAAAGCAAAATTAATTTTTAATTCATTGCAAACAAAAAATGAGAGAAAATAAAATTTTTTTAAAAAATTTACATAAACATGGTATTTGTTTGAAAAGTGGAACATTTATTGCATTATTTTTTCTTTTTTTCTCTTCCTAGCCCGTTGAACTGGAAATTTCGTCCATTTCGGACCAATAAAGGTAAATCTAAATATTTAAAGGGAACGTAAGTTGTTGGTTACTTAATAAACGTAAATGTAGCAAAAACTTTGTTGTCGTTTTGTACATATCAACATTAATGTTGTCAATTTCACACATTTCCAGTAAATCTCTTGCAGTATAAAAATCGCTAGATTTATTGCTTTTTAGTTTAGCAATAATTTCTGAACAAAACAACATTTTTAGTTTTAATTTTAATAATTTTTTAGTAAGGAAAATTGCAGAACAAATTGTCGAATTAATTAACTTTTTACTGAGATTGAAATAAAAAGCTGTTCTTACAGCTGTCACGTAAAAACGTAGGGCGAACCAAATTGATTTGTTGAGTATGTTACATTTTAGTTTTTGAGTACACATATACACTCATAAGCAGCTGATTCGTTACATTTACATTTACGATAGAGTAATGGAACCTTAAATAATAAATCTTAACCAGGGATTGATAAATTCAGTACAATTCGCTCTTCGAAAGTACAGCAGTACTCCAGTGATTAATTTAGTACAGTTTAATAAAATTTTTAATGAAATAAAAGTTCTTTCAAAAAATTTTGAATTCCTTTAGAAATTATTTTAGGACTTAGCTTAAATTTGTTTTAAATACAATTAAAATTGTGAATAACAATTTTTAATCATTTAGACATTCTTAGACTTGAATTATGTATATCCATTTTGAAGTGACTTTTAAATATGCGTTTACTTAGCTAAAAGTGGACATATTTTCGACAAAACAAAGACGATTTTATATCCATTATATAACAGTGAAATGTTTAATTATCATATGAATTTTCTTTTTTGCTTCAAAACTTTTGATGTAATTTTACGAACTTTACTTTTAAATCGAAGTTCATACAAATCTCATCATTAATAGTGTAGTTGCCAGTTTATACCTTAATCTCTGGATTAGGTATACGCTCTGTCGTTACGTGTTTTTTTTTTTAGCACTTTTATCAATTTATCACGACTTAGTCTAACGTGTATTTTACAATTTTCCATGTCCAACTTGAACAATATTTAATAGCTCGAAAAATAATTTATTCAATTGGGTTTGGCTCTTTCAAATAATAATGCTGCAAATTTTGAGAACTCAAATGAAATTTTCAAAAGATCAAAAATATTGCAGTTTTGGATAGAACAAGTTCTTAACATTTCAGTACAATTAAGGCACAAAAAGTACAATTTTATATTCAATTTAATACAATACTGAAAATCATATTTATCATCCCTGATCTTAACACACGTTTTGCCTCATAACTATTTTCGGAAGCAATATTTAAATTTTTTTTTATCTAGTTATCTTTGAAAAATATGTCAGTTATTATTTTTAATGACAACCATTTTGATTTTTTGTGAGTTTGATCAAAAATAGTGACGAAAAAGATGTACGTGCTATAAATTATTAAAATTTCAAAAAAATTCAAATTTATCCTACAGAAAATTAAATTTTTTCTGCGAAACTGTTTCCAATGTTTTTAAATAGCATCAGTATTCCCTGGTTCGGGAAGAAAAAAGGTTCACATGATATTGGGAAAAAAATTGAAAGTATATTGAAAAGAACTCCAAACACAACTGGTAGCAGCCCGTTTAGCTCAGTGCTATATTTGGTGCAAAAAGTTAAATCTAATGCCGAGTTGAAAACATATAAAGTCCAAAAAATTCCAGACAGGAATGCTGCAAAAAATTTAGAAGCCAAGAATACGTCACGAAAATTAAAATCAAACGTATTAGCTGACAAAATTTTCGCAGCTCGAAAAATGTTGAAGATACGTTTAAGACTCAAAAGCAGACAGTTGAGGCAAAACTCGGCTCTATAAGTACCGAAATTCTTCAAATTGTCCGGAGTTAAGATCAATGGAGAGATATTGGGCTCTTATGAAAAGAGCATTGAAGAGCACAAAAAAGGTGTCCCAAAATATCGAAGATTTTAAAAGTAGAAGGTAAGTGACTGAAACAACTATCAAATCTCTAAGGAAAGAGTTATAAAAAAAGGTCCACGAGTTCCTAAGTAATAGTTAGAACTTTAAAAATTATATTTTTCTGTGAACTGTAATATAATATCAAATAAACCATTTCCAAATTATTGAATTTTATATACATAGGAATGGTGACAAACCAAACTTTCTTAAGTAAAAATTTATACTAAGGTAATTTTAAAACCTCGCAAAATTTTAAAGGTATTTACAACGGAATGTAAAAAGTTAAACACAAAAGATATAATCCCAAAAAGAATTACGTTTACGATTTAATTCAAAATTGTTTAATTTTTCGTTCAATGTGCATTGATCATAAAAATAGGAGTGATGGTGAATTCTTAAAAATGGAAGTGTTTACTTTAAAGATTGTTTAATGAAATTAAAAAGTAATTATGAGGAAGTGAGGTAAGTATATTTTAAATAGTTTTTTTAATAAAACAGTTACTTGTTTAATAGTGGGACGAGGATAAAGTTCTTCTGAGGAAAAGCGAAATTAATAAAATAAAATCGTAGAAATCGTGTAAATTTTTTTTGGAGAAATCAAGTAGATGTTATCATGTGTCGATACAATGATGGCAAATGCATTATCGTACAAAAAAAGTGGAAATGTTAAGCCGAAGCGAAAAATATCGAGTTTTTGTATCCTTTTTAGTAAAATAGATCATTTTCTGTCAGCATGTAACATCCAAAAGAAGGTAAATTTGGCAGTTAGTGTTCTTACTATTCGTAGACTCTTGATTAAAAATAATTTATTTGCTCGAAGTCCTCGAAAAATACCACTGCTCTCCAAAAAAAAAAAATACACAGCCTACAGCTTAAAGTTCTCACTGGTCAAAAGAAAAATGAAGAAACATTCTGTGATCAGACAAAATCAAAATTGGTGGAACAAGACCCCGACAGTATGTCCAATGCCTTCCCAACATAGTATTTCAATCGCAATATAAAAAAAAAAAACACTTTTAATCATGTTGGTGCTAAAGTGATAATATAGTGAGTTTTATAATACAATGGAGTTGATCGAATAAACAATGTAAAAGAATAATGGATTAACGGTTACGTGTGTAAACAATGAATAATTTAAGGCTGAGTACTATATCCCTTTCAATTGGAACTTAACACAGGATAAAGATCCTAAATACATCCATTTAATGCCAAAGGATTGATTTCGTACCAATGGAGGTTGAGGTTATGTCGTAGCTTTCTTAGTTCCCTGACCTCAATCGCATATAAAATCTATGGAGAGACGTAAAAAAATGTGTTACGGAAATAATACTATCAAATGCTGACGAATTGTGGACCTTAGTGTGAGATAATTGGTGAAAAATTCCAGTAAAGCTTGGTCGCGAACTCATTGACTCTATGAATATTATATATGCTGAAGTCACCAAAATTAAAGCTTTTTCCATAAATTAAAAAAATTATTTAAGCTATTTTGGAAACATTTATAAAGTCGTTTAGCAAATTTCCCATCTAATTTTTAAAAAAGTTATACTACTCCTATTTTTATGAACAACCAGTTTTTATTTATCTCATTGGTTTAAGTTATAGATTTAGTTATAGATTTGATAATTTTTTCATGGCTAAACGAGTCATAAAAAATTAAAAAAATGTCAACATATTATTTAGCTATGTAAGTATATGGAATTTCAGGATATTTAGAAAAAAAGAAAATTACTTCTATATTACGAAAATTATTTGCGAAAACCCAAAATAAGTCATGCAAAAAAAAAAAATCTAAATTTTCAAATTTAAGTGAATATATATATATGTCTTTTGATAAGAGATATGTTTCATAGGTGAGTAAGCTTATTTTATCTTTACAAAAGATTCTTTGACAATGTGTAGCTTATCTTGTATTATTACAGGGTGACTACAAGATGATTTTTTCTGAAAGCTAAAGTCCTCTTCTACTTAACGGATCGAACTGTACATTTCAGTTCTACAGCCCTGAAGTTTAGGATATACAAATTTATTTTTTTGTTCAATGCTCTATTCAAACAGATCAATATTATTCGGTACAGATCTCCTGAAATGGTTTTAAGGCCATAACGTGTAAACGTATCTGATACCGGGCATCACATAAAATTTCTTGCGCTTTGTATGTTCAAAATGTATCAAATATTCAATTCCCGTAAAACTCTATACGGAAACAAATTCTTTTGTTGGAATTACTTGCATCTATCGAAATATTTTTTTTCAGGAGACCTTAAAATTTTTTTACTCTTTTTTCAAAAACTGGAAATTATTAAATCAAAAAAAAAAAAAAAAAAAAAAAAATAAGTTCAAATGTCTAGTTTTAAAATTTATTTCCTATTATATTAATTTCTTTTAAATCTATGGATATAAAACCCCTGTAGTTTTTAAAATGATGTCGAAAGATATTAATTGCCAATTTAAGTAATTCATCTAATATAACATAGTGTTGTCATATTATTTCACTTCACCAAATTATACCCAAACCCTGTCAATCAGCTAAGATACATTATAAACATTATATTTAAATTCCGGTTGTAAGAGAGAGCACAAAAATCTCAAAATTTAAATTGTTTAAAACACAAATGATTATAAATATGTAGGTATGTACTTTAAAAACCTAATGTTATTCTAACAATGTTCCTTATTTGTTAAAACTACTTAAGCATGAATAAAAAAAAAAATTGCTTTTGATTTTTTTTTCTAATACTACATCTATTACTACTACTAGTATCTATAAATATGTATATATGTATGTATATTCAACACTCCACACCTCCAATTAAGTAACCGTATAAGAAGATTGCGAATAAAACAACTGCAAATTAAAATGTAGTAAACAAATTGATAGAAAATGTTAAACATTTCCACTTATTAAAAATATGATGATCTAGTTTTTATTAAGATAATAAAATAATATTATAAATTTAAAGTTGAGAGTTTTTCTAAATCACTTTCAAATTTCGAGGAATGTCGCCACGAAGTCTTAGTTTATTTTAATAAATTTTTTACATTTCATGTCGGAAACTTTACTTTGAACAACTTAACGGAATTCCACGATCAATACAACCGGGTGTCTGTTCAATACTGGTTGATGAACAAACATAAAACGAAATGACATGTTAGAGAGTTATTTAGGAGGAGAGGAACTTAATGAAAAACCATTCATTCATTCGTTCACTCATGAAAAATTGTTTTTATTTTGTCTTCCTAATAAATATCATAGAGAAGTGCAAACAATTTTTACTTTATTTTTTATTAAAATTGTTTATAACAAAAAAAAAAAAAATTAATGATTGCTATTGTAAATAAAAATCGTCATGAAAAAAATTGTGCAAAAAGTTGTAATTAATATTGGTTTTTAGTTGATGAAATGTTGAAGCGAAGATAATTTTAGATTGTTGATAGACATATAATATTTACTTAAAGGTATTGGGTCTATGTATTAATTTCCATAATTTTCAATGAAAACTAATTATTTCAATTGTATTCGGTACAAGTTTTCTTGATCATTTCACCCGGTTTCGACAACTCGTAATAGATGATACTTTTTTTCTTGGTTAGCCGGTTTTAACATATGTGTTTAATTAATTTATCTTAATGGATTCATATTTTATCGAGAGTAAAATAGTAAAATCTTCCGCAAATGCTCCTTTTTTGGTACGAAACTCTGCTAATGACAGTACTTTCGCTTGACATAGTTGTAAGCATGGTCCTCTTGGAAAAAATATTATTTACGCAATCAAGTGGAAAGTGATGGAAATTAATGCATATCGTCACCGAAAATGCAAAACAACGTAACATCACTTACCATAACTTTAAAGGAGGCGCAAAAAACTTCATAAAATTAGAGCAAATTGTCCTACAAACAAGATTTTAGGGATATTACATCCTTAGGCTTAGTACTTATTAATACCGTGTATCCGAATTGACTGAGAACTCCGTGCCGCAGAAATTTTGGTTCATTTTGTAATTCTGTGTAATCTATTATCGAAGAACATCATTAATAGCTTAAGCTACGTTTAACCGAAATTTATATATTCTATATTCTAAACACTAGCTCTATTCTATTACAAACAAACTAACTCTATTTGCAACGGGTTTAACCTATGATTTTCCATGTGAAAATTTATGCCATCTTCATGTGTGTTAGTGAATTCCAGAGGAGAAAATCGATAGGTATATAAATAATGTCGAACATTTAGGCTCCTCTTATGAGGTGAAATTGAGGATCATCATAAACAGCACCTAAACTTATCATATGCTCGTTGAGCATAGGGCCTCTATATATCTAAGTATCTATTTAAGTATCTATATATTTAAATATCTATCTTTTTGAGTATCTATATATTTAAGTAACTATCTATTTAAGTATCTACCTATTTAAGTATTTATTTATTTATTTATTTATTTATTTATTTATTTATTTATTTATTTATTTATTTATTTATCTATCTATCTATCTATCTATCTATCTATCTATCTATCTATCTATCTATCTATCTATCTATCTATCTATCTATCTATCTATCTATCTATCTATCTATCTATCTATCTATCTATCTATCTATCTATCTATCTATCTATCTATCTATCTATCTATCTATCTATCTATCTATCTATCTATCTATCTATCTATCTATCTATCTATCTATCTATCTATCTATCTATCTATCTATCTATCTATCTATCTATCTATCTATCTATCTATCTATCTATCTATCTATCTATCTATCTATCTATCTATCTATCTATCTATCTATCTATCTATCTATCTATCTATCTATCTATCTATCTATCTATCTATCTATCTATCTATCTATCTATCTATCTATCTATCTATCTATCTATCTATCTATCTATCTATCTATCTATCTATCTATCTATCTATCTATCTATCTATCTATCTATCTATTTATCTAAGATATTGAGAAAATAATCTGTGATGACCAGGTCAACCGAAAATATGATCAAAGTATTTTAAGCTCAAAATTTATCTTAAAATCAAAAAATATTTCGTTAAAATTAAAAAATAGGCTCTCTAGAAATATTTTTTTTCCTTGCAAAATTTAAAATTACCTATTATTTATTTAGGATAAAAATAACTTCATTTTTATTACAAAAAATGTTTTATTTTTACATTTAAAAACATTTGTATCTGGAAATTACAAAATTTCTAAAAACTGAAGATAAATTGGATTTGAAAAACATATGATGGTGAAAAAAATCACAAATGGCATATTATGTTAATTGCGAAAATTTTCTCTAAAGCGTAAAATATGCAAAATTATGCTCTAAAGTGAAATATGACAAAATTAATTTTCTAAAATGTCCTCTAAAATAAGACTTTTCTATGAAAATATGACAAAATATGCCTAAAAAAGCCTAAAATATGCTATAGCAAATCGATGTCAAAATTCTAGAGTCCGAGCGAAACTGTTTCTTTTAAGACCGAAACCAAACATAATATTCAGCCAAAAAGCCGAAGATTCGGCCAAATCCAAAACTATAAGTCCGGGTTCACACAATAATTTTTCTTGTCGCTATTCTGAGTTCGTAAAAGAGAGAGGGGAGAAGAATACTAGACCAGCAAAAGGCAGAAAGAGAGACATAAAAATTTGAATTTGTTTGTGTATCTTATTTGCTTACGCTCTTTGCTGCAAATGTGTTTGTTATAATTAACATTTTTTGCGCTCTTTGTTGTGTTTTGTTTTTGCTTAATCAAGCGACATGATCTCACTTTGTTGAAAGCTAAAACACAACTAAATGATTTTTTGTTTTATATTCATACTCAATTGTTTAGCTTCGTTAACATTCGTGTTGTGTATGTGAAAATGCTGAAAACACTCGGCTCCGGAGTGCTATGGGCGCCTTTGCCTGTACTAAACTTTTACATTTTATTTACTTCTCTCTCCTACTCTCGCCTCAGAATTCCGACAAGAAAAATTGCTATGTGTGAACCACGATTTTTTTTGTCGAATATTCGGTCGGACTCTACAAAATTCTTAAAATTGTTTGAAACGGATAAATAATAGTTTGGTTTATTTGAAGTCCACGAAAAATAAGATTTTCATTTTACTCTCATTTAAAAAAATATCCACTACATTTAAAATTCCTACTGACGCTATATAAAAAAAAATCATTGCTATAGTAGTAAATTGTCAATAGAAATAAAAAATTGAAACAAATCATCTACAAAATATAAACAAACAAAAAAACAAAAAAAGTAAATATCTTATTGTTGTTGCTCATATAATTAATTGATGATATAAAAACTTATGTTGTTATTGTTTTTATTTGTTGTATTTAATGGAATTGCTGTGTTAGCAAAAATGTAGGTTAAATTTTGTGATAAAACAAAGAAAAACGAACAAAATGAAAAATGAAACAAAAATGTCACAAACATTAAAATAATTAAATATTTAAGTACTTACAATTAAGCACTTACTTAAATAAATATTTACATATAAGTAGTCACTATGCTAAGTCAGTCAGTCGTACTTAGAAAAATAAATTAATGATCACGTAAATTAAATAATGATCATACAAATGTACATAAGCTCATACATACGTAGTGTTTTTACTTACACATAAAACCAAATAGATATTTAGTTAGTATTTAGCTGAGTTTTTAATTTCATATAAATCGATTTAAAATTTAAACGAATTTTAAGAATTGTTTATGGTTGGTTTAAATTGCAATTATTGGAAAATCAATTAAGTGCATTTTTTTATTGTTGTGTGCCCGTCGTTAACAGAGAAGGTGCGAATTATAGCAAAATAGTGCATAACGTGCAAAATTTTTAATATAATTAAGTGATTAAAGCAACGATATGTTTTGTTTTATGAATACATCATCCGATATTATTGTTTGGGGGAAAACATCAGATCTACTTTTCTCCACAGAATATGTATTTTCAATTCACCTCTTTAAACTTTACTTGATAAAAAAAACTTCTTCAAAATGAAGAACACAAATCTTTAAAACTTTTTAACTTCCAATAAACCGCCAGCTGTGGAATAATTCGAAGATTTTGTTCGCAATATTCTCGGAAACCCCAAATTCCCAGAATTGAACTTAATTATGGAAATATACCCCCTTATTTTGTAAATCGTTCCACCTCACTTTAAAAAAAAAAAAAAAAAATCTATAAAAATTTTTGAAAAACAAAACAAATTTATATGAAATATTTTTCAAAGTGTTTTACAAAATTAGGCCCATAATATTGGAAAACAACCTCAAGTTTGAAACATTCCTTTTTCTTTTGAAACTTTAGCGATATAAATAACGAGAACAAACACTCAAAATCGAAAAAAAATAATTTGATTTTGGAACGAAGTTTCTTACGGCTACTCTAATACATAAAACATTTTCCAAACAATATAATCGACTCAGCTTGGTCGCTCTTCAATTCCGAATTATCACTTTTTTTAAATAAATTTTTCTCGGTGGTTCCCAAACGCTTTTTATACCCTACATCACCATAGGTGGGGAGGGTATTATGCGATTGTGCTGATATTTGTAACACCCAAAAATATTGGTCTGAGACCCACCTTAATTTGTACTAATCGGTTTACAATCACTTTCTGAGTCGATTTAATGATGTCCGTCCGTCTGTACGTGTAAACTTTGTAATAAACTACAATTTATGTTCGCAATTTTTAACATAAATTGATGAAATTTGCCACACAGGTTTCTTACAATCCAAGGACGAAGCCTATTGAAATTGGTTATGATCGGTCCATTATTTCACCTAGCTCCCATACAACTGTCCTCCTGGAAACGAGGTTTAACGATCAAAAATCTTTTAAATAGAGCAATATTTAAAATTTTCCATATATAAGTTCCATTTAAGTCTAAACCTGTGTGTCCAATTTCAAGAAGATCGGTCCATAATTGACTATAGCTCCCATATAAACCTCTTTTCAGAAAATAACTTTAACGGGCATAAACCCATTTAAATGTTAGTATTAAGTTAAAATTCGACACAAATAAGTTTTATATAAATGTAAATAATATTGCTAAATTTTACGAAGATCGGTCCATAATTTACAATAGCTTCCATATGAAGCCCTTTTTGGGAATCACCCAAAAGTGAATATATTCATACAAATGTTAGTATCGAAGTAATATTCTGTATTCGTATGTTTAATTTTATACTTAATATGAGTATCGGTTCACAATCGGCCACAAGTCTAATAAAAGACACCTGCCCGAATTTTGATGTACACAATTGTGTAGGGTATCATATGGTCGTGCTTGACCGTCTATATCTTTCTCGTTTGTAAATAATTCTGTGAACCATTGCAAAATATATCAATAACATTTCAGGTTGCAAGAAACGAGATGTTTTCGATTTAATTTGGAGAAGCACATATTTCTAGCGGGTCAGTGGCCAGACATCCAAAGTTGGTCTCATCTCTACATAAAATATGATTAATCGGAGTTCGCACACAGTAATTTTGCTTGCTGCAATTCTGAGTCTATAGGAGAAAGAGGGAAAAGGAACACTTTATATTTATATTCTCTTTCTGCCTTTGGCTGGTGTAATGTAAGCTCGGAGACGCTTGGGGCAACGGTCTCCCCACCAGCTCTACCCATACTGTAAATTTAAAATTTTTTTATTAAATTCTCAAAATGCAAAGCTGAGATTAAACAAAATTTTTGGTTATTTAATAATTCCTAGCTGGCTTCGCGCCGCCGTCGGGGAATTTGCTAATTCATGCACTGCTTCCTTTTTTATCGGCTGAAAATCAGCCGCCGAAATTTTAAAATTTTTATTCAAATTCAACAAGAATCATATTTTTCTATCTTATTAGAAGAAGTGGATGTAGTGGCTCCATCTATTATTACAATTTTACTTACATATGATAAATTTATTAGAATTATAGGTAATAGAACGTATAAGTGTGAATTAATAATTAATAATTGAAGAAATCCTAACTTCTATTTAAACTAATTCAAGTTTTTTGTAGATGGGGAGCTCCCAGGAGACACAATGTAATATTTACTAAATCCCAGCCAAAAATTATCCGCCCTCTAAAATTTTGCGTCGGCTTGTTTCTCTGCTTTTATAACGACAGAGTGATCATTTAATTGAAAAAAGTAACTTTTTGAAACACGTTTTTTCCGTGTTGGAATTTTGAGTATTTTGGTACAGAAATGTGGAAGTTTTTTTTTATACCATGATTTTGTGATAAGTTAATCTATATTTTGCCTAAATTTCATTGGAAAATCTCTACTCGTTTAAATTTTATTTAGGTCAAAATATTAACATCAGATTAATATAAATTTTTATCAATCTACATATTTATATGATTATTCTTGCAGCAATATTGCAAGGAATCTAGTAAATGTTAAAAAAATATATACTAAAGAAGTGAGATCGAAAAAATCTTAACACACATTTTGCCTCATAACTTTTTTCGGAATCAATATTCAAAATTTTTTTTGATCTAGTTATCATGGACAAATACTTCAGTTATTATTTTTAATAACAACAACCATGTTTATTTGTCCTTATTTTCATCAAAATAAGTGACGAAAAAGATTTACGTCCTACAAGTTATTAATAAATTTTAAAAAATCCAAATAGGTCTTGCAAATAATTGGCCACAGAATTAAATGTCGTCCGTAAAACCGTTTCTAATGTTATTAAACAGTATCAGGAGAATTTGACTATTGATGTGAAACCTAGTTCGGTAAGAAAAAATGACCACATGATATTGGGAAGGCCAGAAAATTGAAGGCATATTGAAAGGAACTCCAAACACATCTGGTAGAAAATCAGCTCAGTTTTCTCAGTGCTTCGACTATTTGGTGCGAAAATTTAAAGCTAATGGGAAAGTTGATAACATATAAAGTTCAAAAAATTCCAAACTGGAATTCTGCAAAAAAAATTACAAGCCAAAAATAGAACTCGGAATTTAAAACCAAATTTCATACAAAAATACTCAAGCTGTATAATTGACGAAGAAACGTAGGTGCTGGCAGAATCTTCGCAGCTTGTGTCTCAAAAATTTTTATTGCTAATGCTCGAAGCAATGTTGGAGATAAGTTTAAGACCCAAAAGTAGCAAAAATTTCTTACATAATTCATGGTATGACAAGCTTTTTGCAGTTGCGGCAAAACAGGAAAGTCATTTGATACATTCGGAACTATAAATACCAAAATATACATAAAGGAATATTTGCAAAAAAGACTTCTTCTTTTCTTAAGAAAGCACAACGTGTCCACATATTTTTGGACCCATTTGGTATCATGTCACTACGGTAAGAAAGCTCTGGAGTGGTACCAAATCAATAACATAGTTTTAGTACCAAGAGAGGTCAATTTGTAAAATTGTCCATAGCTTAGACTAGTGGAGAGATATTGAGCTCTTGTGAAAAGTGAATTCAAGAGCACAAAAAAGGTGTCCCAAAATACCGAAGATTTTAACAGAAGATGTGCACACTGTTCCAAAAAAGTGACTGAAGCAACTATCAAATCTCCAAAGAAAGGGTTTTCAAAAATAGTCCACAATTTTATAATTAGTGGTTAGAACCATATATATTTCTGTGATCTGTGCTAAATTATCAAATGATTAAAAAAATAATGAAAACTCTAAGATCAACCGTTTCCAAGTTATTGAATATTATATATGTTAAGATTTTTTCGATCTCACTCCTTATTAGGGCCAATATATAAAAAGACTGCCAAAATAAAAAAATTTGGCTAAAAATGAGAAAACATTTATTTCGACCTAAATATCTCTTAAACTAAATGCGTATGTTTTTTGTGCTTATTTGTATTTAATAAATGTGCTATTATTTTAAGCATAACTGTTATAAAATTTATGTTAAATGATACACAAAAGATATGTAATAAATACAACAATAATCGTAATCATAATGATAATAATGATATGAGAATATGTTTTAATAACAATAATAATGATTAAAACCGTAAAACAGTTTTTAATAAAATTGTTTTGCATTTTATGCAACAATAGTTTATAGTTTTTATGTTGCAACAGTGTTAAACCAGGGAAACCTTATTTTTTATTATGAACGGTATTGTATGTGATCGACATGATTGAGATGATGGTTTGTTTGGTTGGTTGGATGAATTGATAGCTGTAGATGATGATGAATGAATTTCGAATGCGTGTTGGTTGTGTTTGTGTGAGTGTGTTTAAAATTGGAATGTTTGATTTGAATATGCGGTGTAGCAATGTAATTGTGCTTCATGACCATTTCATTTTCATCATGTAATATGAGCCATCATCATCATCATAATCATCATGATTATAATTTTGATGATTATTGTTGTTATTATTATTTAAAATGCAAACAAATAAATAAAATAAACATATAAACATATCTACATAGACAAACATTTTAAAGATATGTATAAGAATACCACCATGCCACACCATTTATACCACACAATGCAACAATATACATACATACGAATAGTAAGTACAAAACAAAGCAAGCAAGTATTTTAAGTAAGAAAATATAAACAAACTTACGCTTGCAGCAAATCTTTTTGTGCTTTGCTGCCACCCAAAGACCAAACTTCACTTTTTTTCTGTCTGGTCGTATATGAAATTTGTTTATTTGTTGAATCAAAACGTCCCTTGGGATGACTTTTACGACCGCCTGGTATCCATAGCATACGTAAACCCGATGATTTTTTACCGTTACGTGATGCCATCGTAACTAAATATTTTTTTTATTTTTTGTTTTGTTTGAATAGAAAAAAAAAATGATTTCAAAATAAACATTTAGTTAACGAGTATAAAATAAAAAAAAGTGTCGTTTTAAAGAAATATTTTTGGGGTGTATTTCAATAAAAAATATTATTTATATAAACAGTGCTGATGATAAAATTAGTAGGGATTGATTCTCAGTTGTGAGGATGTTTTGATTGATTTGATTAATTTTGATTTTTTATGAATTAAATTAAAGTACAATTAACTTAATTAAGTTGGTGTGATGATATTTTTAAACTATTTTTGTGCTATTTTTAGTCAATCGTGATATTTAAATTTGTACACTCTTAAACGAATTAAATTAGGAGACAATTGTCAGTGTTTGTTCATATTAAGTTCACTAAGAATTTTTATTTCAAAGGAGAGTATTATTGTTAATATAAATCTTTCAAGGAATTAGTACTTTTGAGAAAATTTTTATATATTTTGGAAAGTAAATTGTAAGAGTAACAATTAATTTTCAATATAAAATTTTAAAATACTAGAGTCTTTTCTAAAGACAATTAGAAGTTTTCAGCGTTAATTAACTTTTAACACATTGTATTCCCTCGGAACTTTTTTTCACTCGTAATTAATTTGTTATAGTGAATATTGCTTGAATTATTCACTTTGAAACAGATTACGATTTTGAGAAAAGGGACCAAATTTCGTGTAAATTTTATTCTTCAATGCAGATAATGTGCAGAAGGTCCCGGAGTAGTTCAGAGGCTTTTAGGATTAAACTCTGAACTGAAATGTCTACAAGAATATCTAGAATTCATAAATTGAATTAAAGTCTTATGAGATGTAAAACTACAACTTTTGTAAAAGGTGTAGAGATGAAAGTGAAGAAGAGAACACTTCCAAAAATTAAACTCGGTCTATTTGGATTTGTTGTCTTCGAAGAAGTTTTATTCAGTTGGAGCGGTGTGGGAACTGTTTGATCAGCAGCTTATAATAATAATAATAAGAAGAAGCATAGCTGTTCATTGTGAATATTTTCAATAAAAATATTTGTTAAAAATAAATTATTTTAATATTTTATTTATATTTTTAGAAATAAATTTCTTTAAAATTATTTTATACTCTTTGTAATATGATTTTCAGTTACTTGAAATTAATTTGAATAAAAATTATTTAAATATTATTCCATTTGTTAACAAGTTAGATAAAATAAAATTTCCACAAAAGTATTCAAATATGAATTTATAAAATATAAATCAAATTCCTAAGTCTTTAACTAATTTTAAAATATATTTTATTTCTTTAGTTTGAATACAATTGTTCTTTATTTTATTTTCCATTTTAAAAATAAAATAATATCTGTTTTAAAACATTCAATTTTATTTATTCATAGAAATTTTTGAATATTTTTATTCAACATGAATTTGTTTGAATAGTTTTAAATTTACTTTGAAAAAGAAAAATAAGTAAAATATTTTTTTTATACTTGAATATTGGAAAAAATTTTATAATTTTTTGTTATTCAAGCCTTTTGAGGCTGAATATTTTTATTTTTTGGAGTTTTTGTTGAATAAAATAATAAAAATATTTATTTTAAATGTTTCTATTTGAATATAAAGTTTTTGAATAAAAATCAGAAAGATTTGTTGAACTTTTTTTATTTAAATAAAATACATATGAATATTATTAAACTTTAAAATAATCAAATAAAAAACTTTTGATTATCTTCTTACAAAAATATATTTGTTTTTCTTTTGGTTAAATAAAATATTTTAATTTTTAATTTATTTTGTTCAATCAGATACAAATTTATAATAAATTCAATCGTTTTAGTATAAATAAAAATCCTTAATATTTTTATTCAAAAGATAATAGATTGATTAACAAATATTTTTAATTGGAAATAAGAAATAGAAATGAAATAAAAAGTATTTTTATTTTTTATTTCATTCATAAGTTACAGCTATGATAAGAAGTTATTATCAAAGTAAGTGTCCAAAGAACTGCTCCAAACAATTTGAGCAGCACACGTTGGAGTAAAATGTATCAAAAGTAACAAGTAATTGAATTTTAAAAATTAGCTTTTTCGTAAAAAAAAAATTGTATCTAATAATAGAAAAAATTATGTATCAATAGCAAGAAAATTATTGGTCTAGGTTGCGCTGTTTTTGTTAAATACTGGAAAAAGAAAAAAAAGAAAATTTTATAAACCTAATGAATAAATAACAAGGTACAATTACACAGGTCAACACTAAAAAGTATCTGAAAAATCATGTTGCAGGTATTGTACTTATAGTCATTACAATCACCAGGAACATTTCGGTTTTTTCCCATCTTGTTACATTTTTAACACATTGAGTACCAAAGAAAATATGGTTCCATGATGAGTTTTAAGGTTATAAAATTTTCCAAGTAATAGGTAGAGGAAATTAATTACTGATGTTTTATTGCCAAAATATGTAGTAATAGTCAAGTCTCTTACTTGTCACAAATAGCCCCTAGAATTTTTTGTAAAAATAAAGAAATTTTTTATTAACCCTCATAAAACCATTGAAAAATGAGGGATAAGGAGTGTGTGTAGAGGGAAAATTTGTATTTAAGACCTAAAAAGTGACAACTCTCCCTAATAGTTCTACCTTGTTAAAAAAAACTTTAGGTGTACTTTTTTAAATAAAAAGTTTCTTAAAGCAAAATTTTAAAATAGAACCATAAATTTCAAGTCATTTGGTGTCTTTTTCCTTCACATCTAGTATCTATCTAATATTATTATTATTTTTAAAATTTTTAAATTTTAAAACTGATCTTCAGTTCCCTACCAGCGATTGAAAGTCACAGGTCTATAACATTTTGTCATCGCTTTTGTTCGTGAAAATGTGTTGCAAAACACCAGGAAGAACGAAAGTCTTCACAAGCACTCTGGCGTCAAATTTGCGAATTGTGAAACGTTGTGCATTTGGAACTTTGTAAAGCCTAAATTTCGCAACAGCGGCTTTTAAATTTAATTAGCATCCCGACTTACCAACAATTGGTAATTGGCCAAATTCAAGACGAACAGTTCGTTAAACAATCAGTTTGATTTGGACTTAAACTTTGGGGTTGTTTTTGTAGAAAGTTGAGCCTTAACCTATATAAGTTACAACTGACTCAGGAGTCCAAAGTTAATGATCATAAACATTTAACGGGGCTTAGAAGTGTTGGAAAGAGTATAGCAAGCATCTTTTGCGAAGAACTGCATTTTTTAATGAATGCCTAAGTTAATAATCAAAATTGCCCTATATGTTTCATACATCCATGAAAAGTTTCTGTTTCGTTCGGATTTCAGGCAAAATGTATTTTATTCAAAGTATAGTCAGTCGAAAGCTACAACTTTTACCCATTCTGTGGTATTTCCCATCTTTTTGAGGTTATTAAGACAATCCTTGTTATGAAGTAAATGTTATTCCTTCTAGGGCATTCAGAATCGAACAAAAGAAATAGTAGTAACAAGTGGCAATGCCAGAGCTATTATGCAAATTATTTTAAACTGGTCGCGCAATATGTCATGATGGAAAATCATGGATTCATATCAGATCGTTAAATACAGAGCCCATTAACTTGATGCTATGGCTATTCACCGATCTGTTTTTAACCTAAAATTAAAAGTAGCATTTATAGATACATTTGTATGTAGTTGCATCTTTGTTTTTGAAAATTTAATATTCAAATTGCTTCTTATCTAAACTACATTTTAAAACAAACTCCATCTATCTATATTTGTCACCACCACTTTATTTTTTTAGTTATATAAACAAATAATTTTTCAGTGTTTAGATAAGTTAGTGAACAAGAGAGTTGCATAAAAACTGAAAAGTGGTTGGTTGCTGTGCGCTCTATAAATAATGCAACATGCAGCAACTGCTTTAACTTATAAAAAATGTGGTTGTTAGTTGGTTAAATGAACGATAGATGGATGCTTTGCGCTTTATAGTCTACATCATCATCATCATGTACACAAACAAACGTGACATAAATCAGGAACACGATTTAGTAATGTGTTGTCACCAAAATAAAAAAAAAACTGAAAAAATAACAAAGAATTATAACCATCCAACCACCTATTACTTTAAAAATACATACACACATACATATGATGAAATTTACAATACGAGGAGTGGTATATTTAAGTAAAGAAGTATTCATTGCATTCTATGCAAGTTGTAGACCATTTAAATTTTTTTTTTTTTTTTTTTGCAAAAAATGCTGCATTTGCTGCCGCTACTGTTAATTTGGTGGTGGACAGGGATGAAAAATTGGAGAAGAAAGTCCATGATCAATTCCTTAAAATCGAGCACTTCAGCTTTAGGAACATTTTCAGTTCAATTGGATTCACAGAACATAGAAACTAGTAGTTCTTAGTAATGATTGTATATTTAAGAGTTTACAACTTTATAAATTAAACCTACAGCTCAAAAGTTTATATAAATATATTTCGTTTGCCCTATAAACTTTATAAAATATTCCTAATTACGTATCTGATTTTTTGGGAACTCGAAGACCCAGCATTTATATATAATATAATCAAATTGGTATAAAAAACATAGATTTATATTCGAAAATTATATACATATCTTAAAAATATAGTGCTAATCGTAAAGATGTTTCTTTTAAATCACACTTTTGAAGAATTATAATACGTAACTTCATCACTTTACATATTCGAAATTCTTAAGTATTAAGTTGAAATAACTTTACAAAAGCTTTTTTTTATATTTATTGTATTCTACATTATTACAATGTTGTTTTACTGCTCTAGCTAACCGTCGGTAAGCATAGTATGAAGATTTATATGTTGTTTGTTTTGTCTGTTAAATTGTTGGTTCTATACTAGAATTCCAACATACAAACAGTAAACAAGTTTACACCGTGCCCTGTGTAGTCAAATTAATGTTTGTAATTGAGGAATATTTTTCGAACTTTTTTATGAATTAATATTTTTGGATTTTTTATTCAGGCTCAAGTTCATTATTGTAATAATTTTTGTAGAATACAGAAAAAGATTTATTAGACACTTCCATCCACTTCCATCCTGCTAGTGTCTAATAAATCTTTTTCTGTATTCTACAAAAATTCTGATTAAAAAAAAAATCCAAAAATGATTAAAAATATATTTTTATTAAAAAATTTTATTTTTAATAAGAATTGTAGTAAAAAATCGAATTTAAATCTATGGAGGAGTTATAGAAGAGGACCTAAGCTTTCAGAAAAATCATATTGTAGTCACCCTAAGATAAGCTACAGGATGTCAAAGATGACTATATCAAGTATGTAAGTGCTTGACAAGATAAAGACTCTCGTGTTATCATAATGACCAAAAGGTGATTTATCTCAAAGCTTGGATCCTCTTTTTCAACTCTTCCAATTTAGGAGATACAGTTTTATTGCCAAAATTTTAGCTTTTGGGACCCACTGTATGACGGTTGTTTGCTTGAATAAATTTATGGTCGGTCGTATTCTTATTTCTTGCAATTTTATCTTCATCTTGAGAAATAAAATAAAAATAAATGACTTAAAAGTGACGACTCCCAATACATTCTTTATGCGCTTTAGTAAAGAAAATATTTTAGCAGAATTAGTGGAGGACCAACTTTAGTGTCGTACTTTAAAATTAACTTTAAAATTTGTTGTTTTCTTTAATTTTTAATAGAGACAATTTATTAAATTTAATTACTTTCGTAAAGTATTAACAATCAATTATGGTTAACATTTAATTTCTGTTAATTCCTATAGACAACCTAGTTCTGCAAAACAAAAAAGTTCAACTTTATAATTTAATATTTTGAACTAAAACAAGCGCGAATTATATTCGGCCCGGCCGAATCTATATACCCATCATCAACTTTTCAAAATTTTACATTATATGGGAGGGGGCGGTAAAGTGGGCAGTAAAGTGTGCGGACCACGCCCATTTTTTGTTTCCGAGTTTACATTGGTCCTTGAATTATTTGAACACAATTTCGTTGATTTTCACCTTATATGGGAGGTGGGCGGTAAAGTGGGCGGACCACGCCTATTTTTGGTTTCCTAGTTTATATCGATCCCCGAACTATACGTACAAAATTTCGTTGTCGTACATGCTTTTGTTGAAGAAATATCAGCAGAAAAGTATAAAACGGACACCCTGTGCTTCTAGTTTTTAGCTCATAACTTTTATTTTTTTTTATTACCCGATTTTGCTAATTTTCAATACCAAACAAACCTTATATAAGACAAATATTTGTGCCAAATTTCATCCCCCTACCTTGCACCGTTCGAGCCCTATCCTGCTTTCAACAGACATACGGACAGACGGACGGACATAGCTAGATCGACTCAGAATCGAACCAGGACCCAGAAAATATATACTTTGTGGGGTCTTAGATGATTCCTTCGACATGTTACACACGGAATGACAAATTCAATATACCCCCCATCTTTTTGATGGTGGGTATAAAAAGATCTATTACTCTAAAATAATTTATTTTCTATAATGAAAACTTGTGTCCGATCGAAATTTCGGGTTTGGCTATAAAGTACGGTAAAACATGGTCGGCATTTTTCGGCCGAACTTTACCGAACACAGAACTTTTTATTAAATCTGAATTTAACATGTATTTATATCACCATAACCATAAAAGAAGTACACTTATAATAAACATAAGTACGAAAAAAAAAAAAAAAAAAGCTCAAAAAAAATTTTAATAAAGAAAATGAAATTTAATTGACTACAACTTTATCTTCTCAAAAAACAAATATCTATAAATTTTCAGATCAGAATCTTACTTTTTCTCATAATGCGGCATTAAATTTGGACACTACGGCAAAAATCTAAAAGCAATATTATTCAGTTTTTTTCTTTTTTTTTTTTTTTTCTAAAAACAATCACAAAGAATGCAAAAATCGCAGCTCCATAAAATATCTACAAAAGCAATACATCTTGTTTGTGTAACAATAGAAGGAGGAGATGTTGTCGAAGTATAAGTAAAAGTAGAAGAAGACATTGCCATAAGTACATATGTATGCCAGCCAACTTCGCTGATCGAAGCAATCGATTTTTCAAAGTTTTTTTTTTTTTTAAGGATTTTGTGCTGGTTTTGTTAAGAGTATTTCATTTACAAAAAAAGAAAAAAAAAAAAAACAAACGACGACCGACATCACATAACAAGCTATTGAACTGTATTTTATTTGTATTGAACAACAAATGAGAGCTGTTAAATTGGAGTTGTAACGAATTTTTTATACGCTTTAAATAACATTTGATTAAATTGTTTAAATGCGAATTAATTAAAAATGGGGATCTTATTGATTAACCACAAAATTTATTAATCCCAAAAAACTTTAACTTCTTCACACCAACCGCAAGACTGAAATCAAAATCTACTACCATCTATTAAAAGTTCCGTAGTTAAAACCCTTATTTAGCCGACCGAGATCCGAAATATATTCATTTCTCTTCGGCTGGTACCAATACCAATCTTACTAAGCTAATAGGGAGGGGAAGTGTTTATTCCATTGGATGTTAGTCGAAACTAGTGGGTGTTAAGCCAAGCTGAATTCGGTAACAAATAAATTTGTTTTAAATAAGAGCCCAAACACAACCAAGCGGATTATTTTTTTTTATATGAAGATTTGGCAACTAAAACAACACAGCGGAATCCGCTGAAAATTAAAATTTATTTTATTTTTACAACTCACTCTTTCTCACTCTCCCTCTCTGACAGTGTTGCCGTAGTTGCAAAATTCAATTTATATAAGAAGGAAAGAGATAGAAATATTTGATTTATATTTTTTATGTATGGAATTTAAGAGAGGAAGAAAAACATTTTTTATACATGTAGTTTTGTTGTTGCCAAACGCAAAAAATATAAAGAAACAAAAACAAAATGTATGTGAAATCCGTTGCTGGACGCCGTCTTCATTTAATTTGCATTTCTCTCTTAGAGCGGAAAACAGCGTCTAACTCCGCTTGCTTGAGTTTGGGCTCTAAAACACAAATTTAGTATATTCAAACAGCTGAAATAAATATTGACAAAAAATGCTTACCATTTAATAGACATTATTTTACAAAAACAACAATAGTTAATAGAGCATAGATGCCCACTTCAAGCACATTTATGCTGAGAGCTTCACACATATTCTTATTCTCTTTCATTTATTCTTCGCTGAGAGAGCGATGAGTACACAAATGCACTGAAAAAAATTGTACATTATGTATTTTGAATCTTTCCAGTTAAACATTGTTTTTATAAAATTGTGTTAGATTTTCAACACATTAGACACTGGAAAATATTTTAACAATATATGTTTATAATTAAGCCTTCCAAATAATATAAGGTTATTTATTACTTACATTATTTTTTAACCATTCAAGTTGATGACATATTTTATTTAATTGACCCATTTTTTCTTTTAGTGCATTTTTTTTTACTAACACAACTACATGTGTTGTGTTAGTATGCGTGGACATCTATGTAATAGAGTGAAAGGCCTATTCTACTCAGAGATGAAGAAAAAAAAAATCTCGTCATGTTATCTTTAGTTGACTGTAGTAGTAACATTTGTCGTCATTAATACTCGTAAATCTCTATTATGACCTCAAAGCCTAAAAACATCTTGCGAAGTGACCAGAAAGCTCTGGTGAAAAGTCAAAGAAAGCTAACTTTTGAAGACCCTGGACTAATTGATCTTTCAGATTACTGTACATTTTGCTATTGATAATTTAATTAGTTTCTCAACATTTAGGATATTTTTTGAAAATTTTGCTTTAGGATTAATGTGATTCTAGAATAATTGAGAGTAGAATTTCCATACGTTTAAAAGTACTTGTGTTCACACATAAGTGACACCCGACACAGAAAAAATATAAATATAATATATAGTAATTGAATGAATTATTTTCATATATATTTGTTAATTGGTGACTTTTTTCTGTGGAAGTAAGCATATTTGTCTGAAATGAAAAATGAATTCAATATAATAATCCAAAGTGTAAAAAAATCATATGTAAAGCCCAGAAAACCAGACAAATTTACAACAAAGTCTTTAAATTATGTCGCTAAGGTTATCCCCTTCGGAGGGATCAGAAAGTTGCCAGTGTAAAAAATCATATGTAAAGCCCAGATAACCAGAAAAATTTACACCAAAGTCGATAATTCATCTCGCTAAAGTTATTTCTGTATTCGGAGGGATCATAAGGGTGCCATCTATTATACAGTCCAACACGGTTATAACGAAATCGAAGGGACCGACAAATTTAGTTCGTTATAAACGTAGTTCGTTATAAACGTAGTTCGTTATATTCGTAAAATTCCCAAAAAAATATTTAAAGACAGAATACATGTATTTCATTTCGATACTAATATTTGTAAATAAGAATATTTTTTCCATTCATCAGTCATTTCATAAGTGACAAATTGATATTAATTATACTTTTTATAATCATTCAATGTTTTCTTTTATTACCGAGGTTTTTAAATTGGCATATTTTGAGATGTTTACACTTTAAAGCACAACGATTTTATTTTATTTAGACTTTAATCCTCTTATTTTTTATTTTTAGCTATTTTCTATAAATGTGTATGCGTTATGTTAAAAAGGTCAACAACTGTAAATATAAAATTCCTCTTTTATTTGTCCGATAATTTAAATTGAAATTAATGAAAATTATTTCTATTTGTCCAATAAATTAAATTGAAATGAATAAGTTATTTCTGTTATCTTTTACATGTTCGAAATATTTTGAAATGTACAATTTTATTTATTTGAGACTACTATTTGTGCTAGTTCGTTATAAACGTAGTTTTTTGTATGAAATATTCTTCTTGGGACCATAAAAAAGTGTTCGTTATAAAAAAAGTTCTCAATAACCGTATTCGCTATAAACGTAGTTATTTGTATGGATTTATGTAAAATCAATTAGACCGAAGAAAAGTGTTCGCTATAGCAATAGTTCGTTATAACCGGTGTTCGCTGTAACCGTGTTCGACTGTGATGAAACGATCGTGGGAGACCTGTACATAACACAATTAATCAGTTTGAAAAGAAAATCAAACGAAAAACTTCCAGCAGACACGAGTACAAAATTTTCCATTGAACTCAGTGTCTCTTTAGAACAATTTAACAAAAATTGCCTTAAATCATTTCTGACCGTAAAAGGCGAGAAGTATATTTGCAATAGAATCCGTAAATTGCCTAAAACATGGAAGAAATCCGTAGCGGATCAGGAGGGTAGAGGGCAGACCTAAAAATTGGTCACCACTGGTATGTAGCAAATTTAACCTCAGATGTGCGTAAAACAAAATCGGTGGCGCTTTAGATAATGCATTTCTCCTAAGCCTAGCTAAATTTTTCGGGTCATGGTCTAGAGAAATTTTATTGCCTTCGTTTTTGCTTTATATGCATTTACGTTAAGATTTCCTTTAAAACTACATATTACAAAAATTGTATAGTCCAAAAAAAGAAAATATTTTAGATTTTTTCAAAAATGTGTATTTTTTTAAGTTTCAACTTAAGATTAATAACACTTTTTATCGGTTCAATAAATTGATATGATTCTTGCAACAATATTCTTTAGAATTTTGTTAGAAATCAAGTGGATATTAAAAAAAATTGTGTACAAATTAAGGCATCAAGTTAAATAAATTAAAAAAAAACTAGGCCAAAAATGAAGGAAAATTTAGCTTCGACCCAAATATCTCTTAAACTAAACGAGATAACCTACACATTAGAGTGTCCCGAGGAAAGCCTTTTTCGAGATTTCGATGTAGGAAGACCCCTCAAACGATGCGTAATAAGTGTTATATAATGTTATCTATATACCATCAACTTTTTAAAATTTTATGTTATATGGGAGGGGGCGGTAAATTGGGCAGTAAAGTGGGCGGACCACGCCCATTTTTTGTTTCCGAATTTACATTGGTCCTTGAGCTATTTGAACACAATTTGACCTTATATGGGAGGTGGGCGGTAAAGTGGGCGGACCACGCCCATTTTTGGTTTCCGAGTTTATATCGATCCCCAAACTATGCATACAAAATTTCGTTATCGTTCATGCTTTTTTAAGAGATATCAGCAGAAAAGTTTTAAAAGGACACCCTGCGTTTCTAGTTTTTAGCTCATAACTTTTTTGTTTATTAACCGATTTTGCCCATTTTCAATACCAAACAAACCTTATATAAGACAAATATTTGTGCCAAATTTCGCCTCCCTATTTCGAGCCCTATCCTGCTTTCAACAGACGGACGGACATAGCTAGATCGACACAGAATCTAACCAGGACCCAGAAAATATATACTTTGTGAGGTCTTAAATGATTCCTTCGACATGTTACACAAGGAATGACAAAATCAATATACCCCCCATCTTTTTGATGGTGGGTATAAAAATAAAACATGATCATTAAAATATTGATATCACCTTTCCCTGAATTAAACGCCATTTTCGACCCCTTTTACCCCAATGTGCAGCGATTGAAAAATCATAGGTGCCATACATTTTGTTTAAAAAAAATAAAAATTTTTTTTATCGAAATGGGTATCAAAAAATTCGTAATTTTATGCTAGTTATGGAAAAAGTATTTTAAACATTTTTCCCAATAGATTTTGTTTGGCTAGAAGACTTTTTAAGGCATTTTAATGAACAAATTTTTTGAAAATTATCTATCATTATTATACAATACTTAATGCAATGCGAATTTTCGTTATTTTAGCCATAAAAGGAACAAAATTAAATTAAATTAAATTTTTTTTTGGTCAATTTTGCAAGAAAAATAGTGTTTTTTTTTTTTTTTGCATGATGTACTAAAATTACGGTTTATGAACCAACATCTCTGGTAGAGAATTTATGATCAATTTTTATTTTATTATTTTTTTTTTTTAATTTTTCTCAAATACAGCTATTTTTTACGCATGTTTAAGCATATTTTTTAGAGATTTATAAGGACTGCCTATATGTATTTTTTTTACATTTAAATCATTACTGAATTTTTGGCGAATTAAAAAAAATATATATATATCCTACAAGACTAACTTTGGAGGTCTATCCTCTACCTCCATAAACCGCTAGGAACTAGTGCTTCTTCAAATCAACTCGAAAACATGGCACCTCTGACCATATGAAATTTTATTTAGAAATCTTCAAATGTATCCTCTACATCCATAAACCGCTAGGGACTAGTGCTTCTTCAAATCAACTCGAAAACATGACACCTCTGACCATGTGAAATTTTATTTAGAAATCTTCAAATGTTTACAAGTTACAGAATTATTTCCAAAAAAGCATTTGGGACCTATGTGAGACATTACTTTTTCAATTAAAAAAAAAAGTTTGGAACCAATCATTACGATTCTAAATCACTTAATGTGATTTTATATAAAAACGTATGTTTTGTGTATTTTTGAAATTTTAAAAATTCGTTAAAGCGAATTAAATATGACTAAAAGACAGAAATTCTATATAATAAAATTTATTCAAAATTGATACTAATGAAATGAAGGCTTTCATTACTTGGTAAACAATTACTTTTGAGGAATTCCTTTACATTCAAAGAACACACACAGTTTAACTTTATCGTGACTTTTTCTCACATGTTACCAATGCAATGACATAATTAATATGCTGACATTTCAAATCAAAATTTTATCTGTCTACTGCTGGTGCATTATTTTTTTTTTTTCATTTTAAGGTTTCTCACAAACAACTGCATCATCGTCATATAACAATCATCGTCATCATCAGTAATAATGTCCATGGATTTTATTTTTTTGAGTTGCGGTCGTTTACTTATGTAGACGACAACAAAAATTTGCCTGCCTGCCTGCTTGACTGACTGGCTGTGTCGTTGTCGTTCTTTTTGTGTGGCGGCATTAATGTTTATGCAAAAAAGGTACGAAAAATAATCTCCATATCTCGGTTAGTTTGGGTTTTAAAACAACGATGCTGATACTTAGTGATGCCTTTGAAGATGATTTTGATGACGAAGACTAAGATCCAGACTAAGTTAGTATAACCAAGTATAAAATGTTTTAGCATAAGCAAAATAATTTGACTTTAGTTCAAAGAGTTGTACGTTATTTTGTACATAGTACTTTTTTACACTCTTTTTTTATATTTTTTTAATTTTTTGTTTAAATTAAGCTGTGGCGTTTGGTGTGTATTTTTTAATGTACATAGTTAGATTATGTGTCTTGTCTGTCATGCCATATAAAAATGTTGATCTTTAACCAGTTTGTTGGGTTTTTTTCATTTGTAATTGTTTAAAGAAATTTAAACTAAACGTGTGATGAACCACAAGACCAAGACAAAAATAATACAAAATTTAAAAAAAAAAAAACAATAATAATAAAAACGTTCGACCCAAAACAAATGAATTTCAATTGTTGTTCTGCCAGTTACATTACTAGGGAGTAAGTAAAGTGTAGGTTACCCATCGCCTCAAACATACGATGGAAAAGAGTCTTTATAATTATTAGACAAGAAAATAATAAAAAAAAAAAATTGGAATTTTTTCAATTCATAAGTATTACCACCAACTAACCACAACTAAGCTGTTGGGGTTTTTATTTCTTTAATTTGACACACCTTAAATATTGGCAAACCAAATTTATAAAAAATAAAAAAAAAAATAAATATTCGAAGGAAAATCATGAAATTTAAACACGTTTTATTTTTTTAAGAATGAAGTTTTGAAAGTTTTAGTTTAATTTTATATTAAAAATATTTATTTTTTTCTTTGAAAGAGACGTGATTTTCTTTAATAACATTTAAAAAACATTTCTGACGCAACTTTAAAATGTAAATGACGAAATATTTTTTCAAAGAATTTTTTTAATTTTTTTGACAGTCATAAGGTTCAGATATGATGAAATAAATTTTAATAATTTTTGATTCAAATGACATATTTAAGAAAGAAAAAGAAAGGATCTTCAGCAGTGAGTTGGGAAAAAATAGAAAAACAACCATTAATTAAATAACACTGGTCGGCAAAAAAATAAAGTCGGTCAAGCCATATGACATATGACATCGTGTGTAGGGTGTATGTATACCAAAATTCAAGGAGGGGTCTTTGGTTAGACCTGTGGTCAATTGTGGACCGATACCATTATTAAGTGTACAATAAAACATACGAATACAGAATAATATATTGATACTAACATTTATATGAAATTATGCACTTTTGGGTAATTCCCGAAAGAGGACCTTATACGGCTCAATGGTAAATTATAAATCAATCTTCATAAAATTTGGCACTACGCATTTACACGCAGAGTAAATCATTTCTCAATATGGTTCCCCCAAAAATATTATTTTCATCACAAAGAATTTTTTCCGTCGCAAACATTCTTATTGTTGAATATATTTTATTTTAAAAACAAATTTGTTGTAGCAATTATACAATTGTTCTCGATTCATAATTATATTGTTGGCACAACATGGCAATATTTTTAAATTACACAGCAATATTTTTAAATTAGAACCACATAATTTTTGCTAAAATTCCATGTGCAAAAAAATTATTTTTAATACCTGAATATATTATTGTGTTTGTAATTTTGAGTTGACAACAAAATTTTTGTTTTGTATAGGCAACAATATACATTATTAGAACTTGACAATAAGTATACTTACTGTCATAGATTATAACATAGAGTATTCAAGAAATTTCTCAGGTTTCATCATTCACCGGTGATGAATCAATCTTTTTATACCAAAGGGATTTAATTTACATAACTAAATTATAATTAATTTTAATAAAAACTACCATACGATAAATTAATTGGTTGCAAATCAACAATATTTTTATTGTGGTTTAACCGTATTATTGCTGTATGCACGAATGAATTACATATACAACAAAAATATGGTTGCAGATCAACAAAATTTTTATTGTAATTTAACCATATTATTGCTATATACATGAATCAAGTACATATACAACCAAAATATGGTTGCAGATCAACAATTTTTTTATTGTGATTCAACCATATTATAGTGCTACATCTAACCATAATATAATTTACAAACAACCATAAAATCCAACCATAATATGACAGTACTCGATTATGGTTGCTATTCACCATATTTTTTCTTTGCGTGAATTTTTATATAAAACTTATTTCTGTTGAACATTAACTTCATAATAACATTTTAACGGCATTTATGCCCGTTAAAGTGATTTTCTGAGGAAGGGTTTATATGGAACTATCGTGAATTATGCACCGATCTTCCTGAAATTGTGTACAAAGATTTATAATTGTATAAAACTTATGTGTGCCAAATTTCATTAATATATTACTATGTTTGAGGAATTTATGATCCGTATCCTTGAGGGCTTGATGAAATAATGTACCGAACATAAACAATGTCAATAGGCTTCGTCTTTGGGAACATAAGGAACCTGTGTACCAAATTTCATAAATTTATGTTCGAAATTGCGACCTATAGTAAGGAGTGAGATCGAAAAAATCTTAACACACATTTTGCCTCATAACTTTTTTCGGAATCAATATTCAAATTTTTTTTGATCTAGTTATCATGGAAAAATACTTCAGTTATTATTTTTAATAACAACCATGTTAATTTGTCCTTATTTTCTTCAAAATAAGTGACGAAACAGATTTACGTCCTACAAGTTATTAAAAAATTTCAAAAAATCCAAATAGGTCTTACAAATAATTTAAAGCTAATGGGAAAGTTGATAACATATAAAGTTTAAAAAATTCCAAACTGGAATTCTGAAAAAAAAAAATTACAAGCCAAAAATAGGACTCGGAATTTAAAACCAAATTTCATACAAAAATACTCAAGCTGTATAATTGACGAAAAAACGTAGGTGCTGGCAGAATCTTCGCAGCTTGTGTCTCAAAAATTTTTATTGCAAATGCTCGAAGCAATGTTGGAGATAAGTTTAAGACCCAAAAGCAGCAAAAATTTCTTACAAAATTCATGGTATGACAAGCTTTTTGCAGTTGCGGCAAAACAGGAAAGTCATTTGATACATTCGGATCTATAAATACCAAAATATGCATAAAGGAATATTTGCAAAAAAGACTTCTTCTTTTCTTAAGAAAGCACAACGTGTCCACATATTTTTGGACACATTTGGTATCATGTCACTACGGTAAAAAAGCTCTGGAGTGGTACCAAATCAATAACATAGTTTTAGTACCAAGAGAGGTCAATTTGCAAAATTGTCCATAGCTTAGACCAGTGGAGAGATATTGAGCTCTTGTGAAAAGTGAATTCAAGAGCACAAAAAAGGTATCCCAAAAAACCGAAGATTTTAACAGAAGATGTGCACACTGTTCCAAAAAAGTGACTGAAGCAGCTATCAAATCTCCAAAGAAAGGGTTTTCAAAAATGGTCCACAATTTTATAATTAGTGGTTAGAACCATATATATTTCTGTGATCTGTGCTAAATTATCAAATGATTAAAAAAATAATGAAAACTCTAAGATTAACCGTTTCCAAGTTATTGAATATTATGTATGTTAAGAATTTTTCGATCTCACTCCTTAGTTTGATTACAATGTTTACATGGATGGACTGACATAAGGAGAGACATCGTAAAATCGACTCAGGAAGTGAATCCAAGCTGATTGGTATAGGTCTTAGACTAATATTTTTGGATGTTATAAACATCAGCACAAACATCAGATCGAGATTAAAAATTATCTTTAAGTCCCCTTAACATTATTTATTATTTTTTAACTGCCAAACAGTTTCCGAGTATATTATTAAGTATTTTAATTGAAGGAACATGCTGAAAGGTAGGGCCATATACTCCAAGAAAGGTTGTAACAAGAGGCACTCCAAAGGGAGGAGTTATATCTCCACTCTTATGGAACCTTGTGGTGAACAAAGTCCTTTTTGAACTCAGCGATAAGGATATCAAAGTAGTTGCATACGCTGATGACGTTGTGCTCATCATTAGGGGAAATTTTCTCTCCACGATAAATGAACTCATGGAAACAGCTTTAAACAACATACTAACAAGCGCCACGGACAACGGTGTGAGTGTAAACCCCACAAAGACCGAAGTACAATTTACTAGAAAATATAAAGTTCCAGTTTTTAATTTACCTCGTCTTGATAGTATTACCCTGAAAAATATCTTGGTGTAACCCTTGATATTTTCATCAGAAATATCTCCGCAAAAGCGAACTTAAGCATGAACGGGTTGGTCACGGCACTATTTTAGGGAAGATAGGCATACCAACCCTTAAACGGGAAACCGAATATCTGGTAACTAGGCTGAAATTTGATAGGACCTTCAATGTAAGATTTCCATCTAGGGAAGAATGGGCGGCTAATTCCGTGTTTAAGGAATATGCTATGTCAATTTTCAATGATGGATCGAAAACAAAAAATGGCACTGGTTCGGGTATTTACTCTGATGATTTGGTCATTTCACTATCTCTCAGATTACCGAACCCGTGTCTAGTATTCCAAGCCGAAATATATGCCATTATTGTGGCAGTTAGGCAGATTAAAGAATTTCATTTCCGTGCACCGAACATTGGCATATATGTGGACAGTCTTGCTGCAATCAAGGCTCTAATTCCCATACTATAAAGTCCAAATGCACTTACGATTGCATACGCTCTTTAGCCCTGCTCAGTCATTGCCAAGTCGAGCTGGTATGGGTTCCAGGCAACGAGGGTATTAAGGGCAACGAAAGAGCCGACGAATGTTTAGTAAATGCATCGTTCTTGGACGATAGCGCAACTTGCGATGACATTCTCACCCCCTTCGTCTCCTTATCTAATACTCTGGATGAGTGGTCAATTGGTGAAATGATCAATCACCACTTGTAGAGTATCAAGAACATTATAGCCCGAACGGTCACGAAATAAGACTAGGGCACTACAATCCTTTGATAGAATTTCGATAAGGCTTCTCGTAGGCATACTTTCAGGGCACTATATGATTGAACGTATGTCGGAGCATATGGGATACCCAGGGAACAACTATTGCAGAAGTTGCCTAGACGAAAAAGAAGAATCCGTACAGCATATGTTATGTGATTGTCCAGCACTACAAGAGCGTAGACTGAGATTTCTCGGTCGACAACTCTGTAACGATCTGGACTGTCTTAACGGCATGCTACTAACAAACCTAATTAGATTTGTTAGAAGTACGGGCTGATTTCAGTATGATCCAATCGTTAATATTAGGTGGGGATATATCATATAACATTTCTCTTTCTACCCTTTAAACCTAACCCAACGTTATTGATAGATTATGACATTTTCTTTGATGTATCATTTACCGAAATTATCATTGCTAATACATTTTTATATCCACCATCAAAAAGATGGGGGTATATTGATTTTGTCATTCCGTGTGTAACATGTCGAAGGAATCATTTAAGACTCAACAAAGTATATATTTTCTGGGTCCTTGTTATATTCTGAGTCGATCTAGCTATGTCCGTCTGTCCGTCTGTTTAAAGCAGAACGGGGGAACGTAGGAAGACGAAATTTGGTACAAATCTTATATAAGGTTTGTTTGGTATTGAAAATGGGCAAAATCGGTTGATAAATAAAAAAGTTATGGACTAAAAACTAGAAACACAGGGTGTCCGTTTCATACTTTTCTGCCGATATCTATTAAACAAAAGCATGTACGACAACGAAATTTTGTACAGATAGTTCGAGGGTCGTTATAAACTTGGAAACCAAAAATGGGCTTGGTCCTCCCACTTTACCGCCCACCTCCCATATAAAGTGAAACTTCAACGAAATTATGTTAAAATAGTTCAAGGACCAATCGAAACTCGGAAACAAAAAATGGGCGTTGTCCGCCCACTTTACCGCCCACCTCCCATATAACGTAAAATTTAAAAAGTTGATGGTGGGTATATAGATTCGGCCGAGCCGAATATAACATACGCGCTTTTTTGATTTGGTGTTGGTTGATGCGCTGTCCAAAAAAATGTTTCTCAAAATTTATTTTGTGTTATTTTCCAATTTTTAAGTTTATAAATTAACAGAATGGATTTAATAAAATATTATTACATATTTATAATCTTCGAACTTCGCAGAAACATTTTGGCGTTTTCAGCTTTTAAAATCGTATGCACCTGGTTATTATGGGTCAAATATAAAACACTCCCAAAAAAAAAGGTTTGATGGAAAAAACTGAAAGTTTGGAATATGAAAATTAATATAATACAACTATTCGTCTTTAGGGGAGGAATTTATTTTTTTGCGGACCAGTGTAAATTATTAGCTATTATGAATTATAGTTTTTAAATTAAACCGATTTTTTATCCTAACTATTGCAAAACATTAACATTCTTCCAAAGAAATATTTATGCAAAATTCTCCTATACTCATTAAAAATTAAAACCAGTCAAAATGTATTAATAAATTTTAATTTTGTTCCCTTTCATTTAAATTCTAACAATAAATTATATATGACGCATGACATTTCTTTAAATAAACACGTTCTGTTGTTCATGACTTGTTATCTAGATTTGTAACTTAATATCGGCTTAAAAAGTTTTAATCATACAACCTCCAATTACAACTCAATTCAATAAATCCCTACAATAATAATAATAATAAACAAACAAGTATTAAGACATTGAATTAAATCTATTTCAGTCAATATATTTTAATTTTTCTACTTGTCTTACAAACAAAAACCTAAAAGATTATTCAAACGTAAACCCACAATACAACAAATACTAATAAAAAAACCTTTTGCTTGAAGTTTGAAAATAAAAACAAAAGTATTTTGTAGATTAAACTTTAAACTCATGTAATCTTTTTATGTCTTACAAATTTTTGTAAATTATATTTTGAGATAAATTTTAAATTTTTTGTTTAACATTCCACAAATGTCAACAATGTCAAAATCTGTTATTTACATGAGGTGAAATGTAAATAGAAAAAATATATATATTTACTTGAGTCTCATCTAGGTGAAAAATTTATCTAGTTTTTTAAAATCAGTGAATTTTGTCACGTTATATTACGAAAAAACAACATAGATATGAACTTATAAAAATTCTTCAAGTTTATGTATGTAATTTGTTTTGCATTTTTATTTTAAAAATACGATTATACTGGCTTATACACATGCATATGTATGTGGAATATAGTCACACGTCACACTGTGTGTCTGATTGTCATTGAGGCATTTACAATTGACTACTTTTATTTTATCTCTTATGCATGTGTGAAACTTATAATAAATTTACTGTCTATAAAGATTGTAAATTATAATTATAGAATAGACAAATAAAATAAAAATTAAAAATAAATGAATGCCTGTAAATAGGTCGATATATACTACAGTATTCATTTTACTCGACTTTTTCATGGTTCGAATAATCAAATAACTCGAAAATGCAGTTTTTAAATTACTCGAATAATCTAGTAAATCTTTAAAGTTACTCGAGTTATTCGATTAATTTATGCCTTAAAATTTTATTCGATTTTTCAATGCTTATCAAAAAATAATAAAAAAATATAGCTTAAAATAAGAATTAGTCTTTCCAAAATAATATATAATTAAAATTTGCGTAAATATGTATGAATATTTGTCTCTTTTGCTTTGATATTGCCGTTGTTTCAATATACTTAATATATTCATTGATAGTTAAATAAATATATCCAACAAATTTGGTCTATTAATTTTAACCAAATTTTTTATTAAGGGTAGTCCGAAGTGCTTTTTATAATTTTTGTGACACTATAAAATGACTAGATTTTACACTGTGAACAAAAATATTGATACCCATTTAAAGGTGATTATCAATACTTTTGATAAAAATTAAAATTAATGATGAGTTTTTATCTACTTTGGAATAATTTGCGATTTTGTCTCATAACCTCACTTTTTAATTTGAACATATACTGACCTATGTACAACTGAGGTTTTCAGTTATATTCAAAATGTTTGTACAATATTTTTAAGTATCGTAGATCCACTAAACCCAGATTTATTTTGAGTATAAGATTTTAGAATGTTTTATAATTCCATTATATTCAATATTTAGAAGGCATTAAGATGATCATTTAAAATGATACAAATGTATACAGTTTTTAAGATAATTTACTCTTATTTGTATTATAGTGATCTCGAGATTATGTTTTAGTTCAGTTTTGGGGAAAAATGTTTCGCAACTTTTGATTTTCTAACAATATCAGTGTAACAATATAAGAAAGTCTAGAAACTTGTATAATAAATTAGTCAAATATACAATTATTTAGAACTACTTTTCTCAATTTAATGGACAAATTTATTGTAAATTTTAAATAAATAATTCTTTCTCCCAAATGTACGCGTAGGAATTATAATTGGCTCTATTTTGAATTAAACCACAATTTCTACCAAAATGTAAAATATTTCTTCCTATTTTTGTTATAATTTCTTAAAAACGACTCAGTATAATATTTTACACACATTTTTTTTTTTTTTTTTTTTTTTTTTTTTTTTGTCCGTTAAGCTGTGAAAGAATTGTGAAAATATGTATATTTATTTGTTTCTGACTTATTGCATTTTGATAATGACAAGAAGCACATTCGATCATCCTTTTTTTTTTTTTTTTTTTGATAAAGTAGTTCAACGATTCATAACATAAAGAACAAGTTTACATGCTAAACTTATTTTTAAGTCCAAATTCCTTCTATATTACAAATTTCATTCAAACCATCACCATCATATCCTCTACACTAGTCTGTGCATTGAATGGTATATAAACTATGTTCTTTCATTCGTTCAATTTATTTCTTATTATTTATATTAAAATTATTTTAATTTTACTTTATAATTTTTTAAAGTGACGTTTATATTTTTATTTAATTTTTGTAATTAAAAAACGACCTTTAACTTCGTATTGTAATTTAGGCATATACTCGGTTTTTTTTTACTAAATACAAGTTTTTTTTAAATAAAATTCCGAATTGTGGTGCCACTTTTAGATTCTAAACATTCTATGATAATTTTGAAACATTGTTTTTAAGCTAAATTTTTTAGAAAACTAAAATTAAAACATCCTAAAAAGTAGTTAAGGAAGGAAATATTTGAAATATTTTTTACTCGAATTATTCGATTAATCGGCATAATTTGCTCGAATAAATTTTTACTCGAAATTCTTGATTTTAATTTAATCGAACAACTATTTAATTTTAATTTGTCGATTAATCGATCAAATAATATTCGAGTGAATGCCCTAATATATACGTTTTATTTAGGATTTCTATATAAAAACGAAATTTGGATTAATTAAATAACTTTATTAAGTGTAAATGAAAAATATCAGTGGACTTTGGAAAATAGATCTTCAAAAGAGCCAGTCTAATTTGCAGTTTTCTTTAATTATAAAAATAACCTTTTTAAGACGCATTGTCTATACGCAAAGAAGTTTATGGTTGTCTGTAAATTATATTATGGTTGGATGTAGCACCAAAAAATAAAAAATATTGTTGATCTGCAATCATATTTATGTTGTATATGTATATGATTATTTTTTTTTTTATGTTTATATCCAATGTTTCTTAATTTTCGATAATACTAAAATTTGTACAAATTGTTGGCTTGAATCGCCGGAAGACTCTGATATTGTTGAAGTTGTACTCTGAGTGGAATCTAAAATTTAATAAGAGAACAAAAACATTTGAAAAGTTGGCATACCTACATCCTTTGTGATTTCAAAACCATTCGAAAACACACATTTTTGTTGTGAATTTTGCTTATAATTTTCCTTATTTTTAGCACTCCCAAGCAGGGTTGTCAGATTTTTTTGAGCCTCTGTCGCCAAATTGTTAATCAGAAATCGCAAAAAATCACCAAAATTAAATTTTATATATTTTTTTAAGAAAAACTAAAACAAAATATTTAGTGCTTCAAATTTTATAATGTAAATTCAGCATCAACAAAGTCAATGATAATTTCAGTAGCTAATAATAATTGAATAAAAAAATATTAATTTCAATACACTTTTCTGACATACATAGCTCAATTTTAGGTCAACAATTTTAAAAATTTATTAAAATTGATTATATTTTTTTAACGGAATAATTCTAAATTTATATAATTGTCCTATTAAACTTATAAATTGTTTCAAAGAATTAATTTATTAATGAACGTTTTCTTTTCATTATGGCCCATAAAATCTTAATATTCATATTTAAAAGATGATGGAAAACAAATTGTCAAACATTTATTGAAGATATTTATAAGTTAAGGATATTTATTTTGTTAGTCGGGTTTCATAACCAGCAATTTTTCTTGTTGCAATTCGTAGTCGAGAGAGGTAAAGTGAATGTAAATGTTTAGTATTCCCTTCTCTTCTCTCTCTTAGGAACTCAGAATTGCAGCATGGAAAATTGCTGTGTGTGATCCCCGACTTAGATCAGGGGTTTTTACAAACTATTGCTTCGTGCCTTTAAATTTGATAATTTAAAGGTATTTCTGAAAATACGTATGTTGAATTTCAAGTTTGAATAAAAATGAATATTCATTTGAAAAAAAGTGATACTTTCTCAATTTCATATCAAATATTATTTCTAAATAATTCTCAAGCAAAAAATAAATTAATAAAGATAAAAATGAATGGCATCCCAATAAACCAAGAAACCATACAGTATCATTAATGATATCATAATTTTAAAATTATATGATAAAATATCGAAATTATTTTTTCCTTAGAAAAAAACCAAATCTTTTCAGGAAAATAAAATTAAATTGAAAATATTTTTATTAAAAGAATATTTTATGTATGCAAATTATATTTTTACAGCTAAATTTAGTGGAATCGCAAAAAATAAAAGAGGATAAGAAAACAATATCAGCCCGGATTTAAAGGGGAATTACAAAAGTTTCGTTTACAATAAAATGATTTGGAGCAGGATGAACTTTAGTTTATTATGTTTATTTTATTACTTTTTGATAAAACATTTAGAATATTATATATTGACCTAATCTTAGCATATATGTATGTATATATTCTGCAATATATTGCTAAATTATCGCGCTGCTTAAATTTAACGATATCATTACTAATTTCGTTATTTTCAAAAATTATGATATCATTTTCGAGTGTACCTTTTAGAAAGCAATGATATAGGTTGCTTTCTAAAAGGTACACTCGAAAACGATATCATAATTTTTTTTTTTTAGAATTATAAATGATATCATTTTTGGGTTTCTATATCACCGAAATGGTATCGTAATGATATCATTACGATATCATTTGGTTTGTTGGGATATTCTCAATTTGATACCAAAAATGTTAAATCAGACTATATGTAAGAAAATAGTAAAAACATTTGATTTCAATTAATTATAAATTTAAGATAAAACCTTTGTATTTAAAAATGGATTTTAAAATTGCTAATAAATGTCTTACAATAGTTTTATAATTTTTACTCTATATTTTTTGCAACTTTATTTTATAAGTATGGAGAAATTAATAAACATATGTGTGTTATCTGTTTAAAGAAATTCTTTTAATATTATGTTCAAGAAAACGGTCTTAGCGACCACCTAAAAATTTTTGTACGGACCCCTTGTTGAGAACCTCGGAGCCCCATTTAAGAACCGCCGTTTTGGATAGAAAAATACTAAAAATAGACGTTGGCTAGTAAGAAAACGTAATAGTTTAACTATGCGAATACCTATTTAATAAAATTTTAAAAATTAGCCAAATAAATCGCCAAAAAAATCGCCATGTCGCAAAACGGAAAATTCAGACGCCAAGAGCAATTAAAAATCGCCACATCTGACAACCCTGCTCCCAAAATAAGCTTTTGGTAGTTTTCTTTGCCTTTAAAATATTTTCGTAATCTAAAAAAATACAACACCATATACGAATAGTTCGACTTGATGTATTTTGATGTGCTAAACACGAATCTGCTTTCATTTTTGTATGTGCTCAATGGTTTCGAAGTTATTTTGAAATAAGTGACAAAAAAAAACTTTTCATGCAAAATTTTAGATTTTTTTGTTACTAAATTTTTTTTTAATAAATGAAAATATCAAAAATGTTTATCATCTTTATCTTAAAGCCATGTTATATACAATTGTATAGAAATACAGTGGTAGACTGTACGAGTTAAACAAGGATTTGCATTCACTTTTTTTCTATGACGTACTGATTTCTTTTTATGGGCATAACTAATATCATCACCTTATTCAGGGGTCACACTATAAAATTCGAGAATGGTTTGTCAAATTTAGGCTATAACTCAAGAACCGTTTACACGATACACCAAACGACGCATACGAAAATTGTCTTCATCATCAAAATTTTCACGATTTTTAAATTTTTTTTTTTTTTAATATTTTTTGCTACTAATTACCAAATAACTACGCAAATATTAACTACAAAAAAATATGTCAATTCAACTCAAAGACAATTTAAGTCGCTATATATTGGAGTTTAATTTATCTTAATAGGACAAACCGTTCTAGAGTTATACAAGTATGACTGCCTTAAGGCGGGATCATAGTAGTCATGCCCATAAAAAAAATCGATACGTGATAGAAAAAAAGTAAAAGCTGATTCTTATTAAGCACGTTAAATTCTATCTAATCTACCTATTTTTATACCTACCATCAAAAAGATGGGGGGTATATTGATTTTGTCATTCCGTGTGTAACATGTCGAAGGAATCATCTAAGACCCCACAAAGTATATATTTTCTGGGTCCTGGTTAGATTCTGAGTCGATCTAGCTATGTCCGTCCGTCTGTCCGTCTATCCGTCTGTCCGTTTGTCTGTCTGTTGAAAGCAGTATATTTATATTATATAAGGTTTGTTTGGTATTGAAAATGGTCAAAATCGGTTAATAAACAAAAAAGTTATGGACTGAAAACTAGAAACACAGGGTGTCCGTAAAACACTTTTCTGCTGATATTTCTTCAATAAAAGCACGTACGACAACGAAATTTTGTATGTATGTTTCGGGGGCCGATATAAACTCGGAAACCAAAAATGGGCGTCCGCCCACTTTATCGCCCACCTCTCATATAAGGTGAAAATCAACGAAATTGTGTTCAAATAGTTCAAAGACCAATGTAAAATCGGAAACAAAAAATGGGCGTAGTCCGCGCACGAAAAAACATTTTTTTTCGACCAGTGTTATGTTTTTGTTGTTAATACAAACATTTTGTTGTCAATTCAAAATTACAAACACAATAATATATTTAATATTTAGGTATTGAAAATAATTTTTTTGCAATAACAATAATGTGGTTCTAATTTAAACATATTTCTTAACATGTTGTGCCAACAAAATAATTGTGAATTTAAAATAAAAGTATAATTGCTATAACAAAATTGTTTTTAAAATAAAAAATATTCAACAATAACGATGTTTGCAATGACAATATATCATTGCGATGAAAATAATATTTTTGGGGCAACCATATTGCGTAATGTTTTTTTTCTGCGTGTACAATTACCGAGTATTTCTAAAAAAACATATCGGTTTCTTTTCAGAACCTTGTTACTGTGTAAAATTTTTTAAAGATCATCTTCATCCTCATACATATAAGGGATGTCCAGAAAAAATTCGTGCATACTTCATTTTACCAAAATGACGTAACCACTATATAACATTACGCTCAGTAGCCAAGCGCTAAGTTTCATGATAATAGCAAAACTAGTTTTTCCTAAAATTAAAATAAACACATAATTAAAATGTTTAATAAAAACCCACATCGGCCATATAAAACAATTTGTAGGCATGCAGATGTGTAATAAAATATAGTTTCTTAGGTCATAAGACTACACAAAGAAGTCATGACCACTGAAAGGAAACCTGGTAGTGGAATAATAATATGATAATGGCGTGAAAATAGTTTCCAGAATTATGATTGCATAATAATGGACGATGAAACTTTCGTACTGGCTGACATTTTCCAACTTCCTGACCATAAATTCTATGCTGCAGATGCTAAAGGGAATGTGACTGAAAAAAGTATTCTTTGCTGAAATCAAAGAAATCAAAATTACCAAGAAAGTTTTTGGTTTAGCAAGCCATTTCTACGCGCTGTGAATAAATTAACGAGTTTGAAATATTGTTTTTCTTAATTTCCAGACCATGCCCCTGCGTTACAGGAAATCTAAAATATTCATAAAAAATTTAGAGAACGTAAAAAAACAACTTTGCTCCATTTTAATTAATTAAAGTTTGAAGTGTAAAAAAGGCAATATTTTCGCAAATTTCATCAATTTAATTTTAACTTATATCCTTTAGTGATCAAATGATTATTTCGTTAAAATCGGTTCAGCGGTTTAGGCGTGATTGCAACAAAACAAATAAACAAACATATACTTGATTTTATAATATTAACATGGATTTCTTAAAATAGTATAAGGGGAATATAGTTAATTTTATACTAAAAGAATTAAATTATTGTTTAACTTTTTATTTATTAATATCTTCTCCAAACTTACACCTCATATAAATTAATAGCAATTTATATTTCCACTTTGTGTTACAAATGTCATGACAATTCAACTCTCTTTGTCCACTTTCTGATCAATTCACATGGTTAGAATAATTAATTTTACAAGCTTAATAATATTTTTGTGTTCAACAAGTTAGCTAACGATCTGTTTACACGTAGCAAATATGTGTCACATATACACACACTAAATATAAAACTTATACACGCATACAGACATACATATGTATGTATTAATAATAACACTAGCTTATTTAACATTGAGAAAATTCAATTATAATTAATTGAATATACAATATTTTTTCTCTTAGAATATACTTCAAAAATATTTCTTGTTAATAACACAGGGCGACAAAACAATAACGGGATTTTCCAGTCAATATAAATACATATAATATTGACTCTAGTTTTCGAGATACAAATTTATTAAGAGGATTTCACCACATATTTCATTTTAAATTGTTCAACATAACTTTTTGTAAATCTCTTTAACTAGAAGGCGATTTAAATATTTATTTTTTGATACTTTATTTAATAAAATCGCTCAAGACATTTTCTGAGATATGCATCAATATGCGGTTATATCGAACTTTATGATTATATGTGCATTAGAGTGTCCCGTAGACAAAAATTTTGTAGGAACATCCCTCAAACGATGCGTAAAAATTAGCTGAATATGGGAAAAATATTTTAAAAAAAAGTTTAAATTGATCTTCAGTTCCCTACCAGCGATTGAATGTCACGGGTCTAGAATATTTCGTCCAAAAAATAGCATTGAGTTTAGTCTTGAAATGGGTATCAAAAAATTCGTAATTTTAAGCCAATTATAGAAAAAATATTTTAAAAAATGTTCACAAAAATTTTGGTCCATAAACCTTCATTTTAGTACATCATGCAAAAAAAATTTAGATATTTTTCTTAAAAAAATAGATAAGAATTTTATAATTTTGTTCCTTTTAAGGCTAAAATTTAAAAAAATTACATTGTAATAAGAACTGTTGATAATATGTAATTTTCCAGATTTTTTAAAAAAATTGTTCATCAAAATACCTTAAAAAGTCTTCTAGTGAACGAAAATCCCATTGGAAAAATGTTTAACATATTTTTTCCATAACCAGCATAAAATTACGAATTTTTTGGTACCTATTTCGATTAAAAAATCGAAACTTTTTATTGACCAAAATGTATGGGACCCATGATTTTAAAATCGCTGGTAGGAAACTGAAGACCAATTTTAAAAATTTTTTTAATATTTTTCTCATATTCAGCTAATTTTATCTCGAAAAAAGCTATTCTCGGGACACTCTAATGTGCATATTTAAATTGATGGAGAATTCCCATATTACATAATGTGTGTTGCGCAGTGTAATTGTTCATTAACACATGGAAATTTTTGAATTTAGTAAAATTTCCCCCGTAAATATTTGTAAAGAGATTGAAATCTCTGTATATAGGAGGAAATAATTCATGCAATATTTTAATCTGATTAGGAAATTAAAATTCTACAAAATTAGAAATAATAATATGAAAAAAATGGATTTATCCTCAAATCAGGAATTTCATAATTCATTTGAGGGCAGATTTTGTGGGAGAGGATTTTCGTAAAATAAGGGAATTTTTTTGTAATTAAATTATAGAAAATTATAAATAAATATGTTATTTGTAGAATACAGTGGTCGACAAAAAAATACACCACCATAGACGAACAGTTGGAATTGATGTATTTTGATGTGCTAAACACGAATCTGCTTTCAGTTTTTTCTATCAGGTCTGGATTTTTTTTATGGGCATGTCTAATATTTAGCCCATAGTAAGGCCATTACTCTAGTATATTTCCTTATAATTCAAGAACGGTGTGTACGATACACCAAAAGATGCGGACTAAAAATATCTTCAAATCTCCCAAACTTAATTTTCTTATGTGCTCAATAGTTTAGAAGTTATTTTGAAATAAGTGTCCAAAAAAAACTTTTCATACAATTTTAGATTTTTTTGTTACTAGAATTTCTTTTAATAAATGAAAACATCAAAAATGTTTCAGTTTATCATCTTTATCTTAAAACTGATAATGCTGCGAATAATATAAGGCATGTATCTTTAAAATTGATGCATAAATCTTTTATTCACAGTTAAGTAAAAATACCCATTTTACATACAATTGTGTAGAAATACAGTGGTGGGCAAAAAAAATATTTTTATTTCTTCTTGAAACAAAAATTGGTGAACTAAGTGGATTTTGACAAGTTAAACAAGGATCTGCATTCACTGATTTTTTTTATGGGCATGACTAATATCATCACCTTATTTCGAGAATGGTTTGCAAATTTAGAATATAACTCAAGATCCGTTTACACAATTTTGATAAATGATACACCAAAAGATGCATATGAAAATTGTATTCAAGCTGTGTCAACAATATATTTTATTCGCTCAAGAATTTCAGAGTTATAGATAAAAATTTTCAAGATTTTTAATTTTTTTTTTTGCAAATAATTACGGAAATATTAACTGAACAAAAAATTATGTAAATTCAGCTTAAAGACAATTTAAGTCGCTATATATTGGAGTTTAACAAATCTTAATGGGACAAACCGTTCTCGAGTTATACAAGTGTGACTGCCTAAACGCGGGGTCATAGTAGTCATGCCCATAAAAAAATTGATACGTGATAGAAAAAAAGTAAAAGCTGATTCTTATTTAACACGTTAAATTCCATCTAATCCACCTACATTTTTTATTTAAGACGAAAAAAAATTTTTTTGCCCACTAGTGTATCTCCACTTAACTGTAGGCATGCATGGGTATCCTAACTTAACTGTGAAAGCTTTTTTACTCGTAGTTTTTCCAGCTTTGAGATAAAGATGATAAACTGAAACATTTTTGATATTTTCAGTTTTAAAAAGAAGTTTCAGTAAAAGAAAGAAATCTTTTGGACACTTATTGCAAAATATCTCCAAAAATATTGAGCGGATACAAATTTATTAGTAGAACGACTTAAAACCAGTTTTATTCCACATATTTTGGTATATTATTTATATAATTCGTGCATACCGTTCTCGAGTTATAGTGAAATATATTCGAGTAATTGGCTTATTTAGGGCGCAATATTAGACACGCCCATAAAAAAAATCTCGACATAATGGGAGAAAACTAAAAACAGATTCGAGTTAAGCATGCGGAATTTCATCTAGTCCACATATTTTTTTTTTTTTTTTTTTTTTTTTGAAGGAGCACGAAAAAACATTTTTTATAGACCATTGATATTAATGAACATAGATTATCGACATAGATGTGAAGCTTAAAAAAACTCAATTGAAAAAAAAAAAAAATACTCAAAAAGGCACACGTACTACAATTGTTTTTGTTTTCAATGAAATTTTTTACTAACACATTCCTAGACTTAGGATTTTTTGACAACCAACTTAGGTTTTTTTCACAACGGAACTTCAAATCTATGTTAACAAACAACAGCCCAAAGCAAACTGTAAATATTTATAATTTTACTCAAATTCTCGAAATGTTTGCTTTTCTTAAAAAATAAACAACAAAGAAAGTGTTAATTAAAATGACATTTGTTACGGTAGAAAAATCGGCTTAACGGGTCTATACGTGATAAACAGAGAAGACAAAATTGATTACTTTTGCCTTTTTAATGCTTCTTTGCTCCGATTTATTGGATTTTTTTTGCCATTGATAGTACTTTTAACGGTGAATATAATGATGTAAAAATTTTTGGCCGAATTTTCCTAAGAAACTCGTATCAAAAATTTTCGTTATAAAAAAAGTAGGTTAAAAAGAAAGAATTTCGTTAGCGAAGCCGCTTTTGGACATACCACAGAGTTAAAAACCCTTCCGCCCGGCCGAAGGCCAGCTATTAAGAAAAATTATTTCCACAAAAAAACTTTTTTTTACACAAGAAATTATAAAATACTTCAAAAGTTGTGTTTATGAAACTTTTATATTATTTTATTTTTGTAAATGCAACCTTAAGAGCTTTTAATTGACACCTTAATCTTTGCAATCGGATAAATAGTATAGGAAATATTTACGATTTTAAGTGAATTAGGGAGGTAAATGAGTACCCCCTATTTTTTTTAGTATTTGGATCATAACTTTTTTGTACATATATTAACCGATTTTGTCTCAACAGACAGACAGACGAACAAACGGACGGACATTGGTAGATTGACTCAGAATCTAACCAGGACGCAGAAAATATATACTTTATGTAGTCTTAAATGATTTTTTCGACATACCACCCATCTTTTTGATGATGTGTATAAAAATAATCATCAGCTGTTTAACTAAGGCTACCTTGTCTAGATTCGCACTGATTTTGACGTTTGTCTTGATAAAAATATTTCGTCTAAAATCGCCTTAAAGGGTTAATGTGAAATTAAATGGGAAGAATAAAAATCTCCCCATATTTGTAAAATGAGTTTTGATTTTAGCAGAAATGTTTCATTATTATACCCTTCACCACAGGTGTAAAGGGTATATATAAGTTTGTCATTCCGTTTGTAATTTCCACAATTTTCGTCGGAGAGCAAAAAAGTTTATATTTTCGGAATCCTTGTAAGAAGCGATGACGATTGGACCATGTCCGTCCGTCCGTCCGTCCGTGTGTCGGTTGAAATGGCGTTTATGAAGCCCACCGATAACTGACATATATAATATGTATGTCAAACGATCGGAAATGCTTTCGAGAATTTTGCTATTGGAATTCAGCAAGATAGGTTCATACAATGCGGAGATATGTTCAAAAAACCGGTTTTTTGAACCGGTTTTCCAGTTTCTGAAGCCTCTGTATACACTACGGACTTCGTTTTTACAAAGAATTCTCGGACATTTTTTTCTGAATTTTTGTTCTGAAAAAATGAAATAAATCGGTTCAGTAATAACTGAGATATCGGACAAAACGCATTTTTTATTTTTTGAAGCCTTGGTTTAAGCTATAGATTTTTATTTTTATACAGATCGGTCACAAATATTTTTATAAAATTTCAGTTTCTTGAATCAGGAAGATCGGTTTATAAATGGTGGAGATATGCTTTAAAAACCGGTTTTTAGAACCGGTTTTTTAGTTTCTGAAGCCTCTGCATATACCAGGGACTTCGAATTTTTAAAGGGGGCTCGGAAATTATTTTCTGAATTTTTGTTCTGAAAAAATAAATAAATCGGTTCAGTAATAACTGAGATATCGGGGAAAACGAATTTTTTATTTTTGAAGCCCTTGTTCAAGCTACAGATTTTTATTTTTATATAGATCAGTCATAAATATTTTTATAAAATTTCGGTTTTTTTAATAAACCAAATTCGTTCATAATCAACGGAGTTATGGCCCAAAAACAAATCTGTTAATAATATAAATACACCAACAAACATGTATATTAAGCATTGTAATGACTATTAGTGACGTTTTTTTGTTTTTTGTATAGACAAGTAGTTTAGTTATCAACAGCAGTAATATGATGAATAACAGTGTTGTTGTTGTTGTTCTTTGTATATGCAGTCTGTACAAAAATAAATAGATATGGAATTGTAGTTGTTTATTTTTAAAAACTAAAACATATCTGTTAAGAATATACATAAATGCATACACAAACATGTATATTAAGCATTGTAATGACTATTAGTGACGTTTTTTGTATAGACAAGTAGTTTAGTTAGAAACAGCAGTAATATAATGAATAACAGTGTTGTTGTTGTTCTTTGTGTATTCAGTCAGTTTGTACATACAAAAATAAATATATATGGAATTGTTGTTGTTTCTTTTTTAAAAGCAAAGCCTGTTATGATTGTTTTTTTTTCATGTTCAAATTTTCGTAGTTTGAAAAAAATTTAGATTTAGAAAATATGCAAGCATACGTTAAGGCGAAAATTTTATTAATTGTCGGTAATATGGTAATATGATGTCGATAAGATGGTAAGATGGTAATATGGTGAAGGGTATCAAAGATTCGGCACAGCCGAATCTTTTTTCAATTTCATTTTTTTAATATATTTATACTTATGTATGGAAAATATTTGCAAAATTTCAAAAAAAGATTTTTTTTCACTTTCTCGGTCTTTTTCTGTAGTACAGTGTTAAAACAGTTTTGATTTTTTAAAGAATCTAAAAAAATAATTTCACTCTGCTGATATCTTAAAACCTTTTAAAACATTTCAAGATGCATACATACATAAATGTTAAATAAATGATGAATTGTTAGGTTTTTATTTTAGTTAATTAAATTATTATTAACAAATCTAAATAAAATTAAAAAAAATTAAACTTACCTTAAAGTAATTATTTGTTGTGTCCTGTTATCGAATTTATAAAAAACACTATACATGGAGAAATTTGCAAGAAATAACCGTTAATCATATAATAACAAATGGACAAACCAACAACCGAACACATTAATTAATAAACGAAGATTAATTATGCTGATACGCGTAAACTCTGAGAAGGAGAAGAAATTAATACAAGAACAAAAACAAGGAGTAAGCAAAAAACAAGTTCTTTTTAACGATATTGTTGTTATTTATTGATGTTGCTGTTGTAGTAGCAGCTTTTGTTTTGTTTTTTTAATGAAATCAATGCAACAACAACTACAATTATTTATTATATGGTTAGAAAAGAAGAAAAAAACAAAACTCAAGTTAAAAAAGATGGTGACAACAAACCAAAAAAAGCACACATGCACAAACACACACTTATTTACATACATATCTACACAAAAAATAAAATTCAATGGCATCAATAGAACCAGTTCAACTGGGTTTGACTCCACACAAATTGAATTGCTGTTCAATTTATTATTATTTTAAGCAATTTTCAGATGTATAGAAAATTTTAGTTTGTTTATTGTTTATTTATTTTGTTAAATTTAAGTCTGCCTTTAATTGTTTTAATACGAAAAATGTGTTTTGCAATTTGTATTTTTCATTTTTAAAAATTTGTTTACTTTTTATCATGATATTCTTTAATTTATTGCTTAATTTTTTCTTCCCATTTTGCAAAAGAATTGTTTTATAATGATTTAATAATTAAGGTAATAACTACTTGTTGTTTGTGGTTTTGAAGGAGTAGTTCTGTTACCGGTTTTCGAAAATTGCCTGCCATGACTACTGTTTTGATTTTTTTCACAACTTTATTTTAAAGTTGTCTTCTTTACCACCACCATCATCAGAGTCAACGGCAGTAGCTACTTGTCTTTGCCACAAACAACAGCATCTTTTCTTTAATACACACTATACACATTCACACACATACATACACTTAATAGCACTAACACTCCACTCCAGCCAACCAAGCATTCATCCACTTATTTGGAAATGGACATAGAATTTTTGTATATAAAGAACTAAAAGCTGCAGCAGCAGATTTTTACTGCCGCTAATAAAAAAGCTGTTTTCTTAAAATTTCTTATTGTTGTTGGTTTTGTTACATTCCAAGCTAAGCTTGTTACCACAACTTTTTTTCTTTTTTTTTTTTTTTCTTTTTGTCTTGTTTGTTGGCATTAAAATAAATAATGGCCGAAAGTTAAAGTCAAACCCCACAACAGCAACAACATTTTATATTAAATAAATTTAATTAGGAAAAGCGTTTTTAGCCTAATAAAAAATATTTGACAAATTTTATTTATTTTTTTTTTTTTTTTTTACAAAATTAACTTTTGTTTACGTTTTATTTGTGTTTTTAGTTTATAATTTTTAAAAGTTTATTTAGTTCTATACGTTTTTTAAACACACGCGTTAAAAATCCACTGGTAAATACAGAAAAACATCTTTTCTTTGTAAAATCCAATTTAAAACTAAATGGAATAGAAGGAATTGTAAAAAGAGCAAATAAGAAAAAAAACTATTTTGTTATTTTTTATTGTTTACTTTTGGTCACGTATTCGCAAATATAACAGGGTTGTTAATAAGTATAAACATAAACTAGAAGATACAACTCTGTTTAACTGGGTGCTTCAAATAATTAAAAAAGTTGAGAATTCAAGCACATTAAATTTAAAATGAAAAAAAATCGTAAAGTAACGGTATTTTTATTGCATATATTTCAAATAATGCCATATGTATAAATTTTTAGGTTCTGTATATATAACTCAAAAAATTGTTCGTGCTATTTAATAAATTTTTTATATGATTATAATGAAAAAATACTAATCAAATAAAATCTTATTTCATTAATTTATTTTCTTTATTTAAGCGATTTGCGTAATTAACAATTTTGTCATACAATATTTAATTTACATGTGTACATTTTTAATTTGTTTTTGCAATAAACGGGTTGGTTGGTTGGTACACGTGAAACTTTAACAACAAACAATAAACCAACCTCACCACTACTACCACAATATTTTTTAGCAAATTTACAACAAAAGTCAACAGAATGTAAACATGCGCTTAAATATAAGTTGTCGAGACAAATTTTATTTTTTATACGTTTAGCAAATATATAAGTATTTTCGTAGCTAATACTCCCCACTAATATGAATCTTTATCTCCAAGAGAGAATAAACACAAAAAACAAATTTAAACGAATTGAAAAAAAAAAAAAAACAAAAATTAATTTTCCGCTTAGTCGTACATACACATTTATACATACGTATATATGATATATCACAAAAACACAGTAATGAGCAAAAATGTTTATACATATCTATAAATTTTTTTTAATAAAATCTTTACAAAAATAAAATTTTTAACAGAAATCTATGTTAAGCGATATTCCAAAAAATATAAAATAATCCTGAAACAGAACCAAAAAGATCGAGTAAATGTTTTTCTCATGAAAAAGATGGTTTATATAAATTAGTAAGGAATTATTCAAATAACAAAATGTAGTTTTGGAGAAAAAACAATAGGTATTTCTTACTATACTGCAAATTAAATATGTACAAATTTAAAATAATTATTAAACCTTCCGATCACATTTGCTCTTCATTGTAACCGATAGTAGCTGAGTACTACTACTTCTCAGCTAGTATGTTGAAATTATGCCGCTAGCAAATGGCTGATTCTAAATATAAAAATATACAACAAAAAAATTAAATTTGTTTCTTTTCTTTACAGACGAATTTTGTACATCGTTAATACTTTTTAAACTCTGTGTTGTAGATTTTGCTCTCGTGGTCGGACGTGTGTTTGCCGTAAAATTCGTTGCCAAATATTTTTTTAATTTAAGAAAAAAACTATAATCTTATTTAGAGCTGCTGCGCTGCGGTTGGCTAATAATACAAATTATTATTTAAGAAAAATACAAAGTAATTCTCAAATTTTTAATATTTAAAACCAAAAATTAAAAAGAAAAACATAACCAACAAAGTTTTTTGAGTGTAAAAAAAAGAAGAGATTTAACAGTAACAAAGAATATAAAAAAAGGGTTAAATAAGACTCACACAGAGGGGGTTCAACGTTAATATTATTGAACCCTGTTTATACCAAAATTTACAAAAAAAAA